>ML795405.1:25831-36517 GCA_009831015.1 Picea engelmannii
TAACTAAAACTTGACTATCTTAAGAAACCTTAATAATCCAACCTTGGGCTTAATCTAATAAATACTTTGAAGGTTTAATAACTAAGAGTGGGTATCATTCATCTTCATAATACTTGTGCTTAAAACTCATAAATCTTCTTTACTGACGTATTGATGATGTATTGATGATGATCTCATAAATGTAATATGATGCTTTGATCTTCTTGTAACCTGCACACAAATCATTAAAGTGGTTAGCTTGTTTGATGTATTTTAGCATTCTTTACTTGTAAATCTTGTACTTAATTTTTGATTCAACTATTCTTTTGTATAACTTGTAATCATACTTGTAACGAATCACCCTAACATCTAGTTGACCCCTTGCCCAATCTTAGGCACTAGTCTTAGTAGCCCTAGGAAAAGGTCTTGCTTAACATACTAACCTTTGCATCTTGCATTGCTGCTTGTGCATCTTAGGATTAGAATCCCTCCAAGCCTTAACAAATTAAAACTAACTCCTAGAACTTAACTCTAAAACTAATCTAGAAACTAGGGACTACCCCCCTTGGCTTCCCTAGGAGTGAGCCTAGACGGAAGAGGTTCCTATCAAAGTGACAGCGTGGGGTGTGAACCTAGGCATTGTGCCTCCAAGGACACACTAAGTGAGTCGAACTTAGCTCACGTTAGCAAGTGTGTATAAGGACGGCCACAGGCCCTATTGTGCCTTTGTAAAAGTCGTCCCTATAGTGCCTTTGTAAAAATCCAATGTAAATTAGAAAGTGTAAAGTGTACAAGTCGGCCCTGACCTAATTTCAAGGTGGCTCAACTTGTATTTATAGGAAGCTAGGAACCTCATTTGGAGAACACACACAACACAAGTTCTCTCCAAAGGAAAAGTGCGCAAGTCTGAGGAGGAGACGCAGCTATAGAGTAAAGGTGTTTTTGGTGAAGGGCTTTGGTTATCTCTTGGAGGCCTATCTTGGTCTAGTGGTGCGCTACCCTATTCTAGTTAGGATTTTTGGTCTATCCTCTGATTATCTTCTGTTTGGTGAGATCTCTCTTGAGAGAGACATTGTACTTGTTGACGAATCTGTATTGAAGAAGATTTGCTTGATTTTCTGCCCTAAGAGGGTTTCCCAGGATAAATCTTGTGTATACTATGAATGTCTTTCTTTCAGTGATCCTTATGCATGCAATTATTGATTTAATAGTTTAAAGTTAAAGAATACTGAATACACTTAACTGATTAAGCAAAATTTCAACAGTGTGTGCACCAAGTCTGGGTGCACTACAAAATCTAACAATATGACCAAGTTAAAGACACCTTTCGAATAACAATTTGTGCTCCCATTCTAATACAGAATTTGAATCTAGAAACTAACATGAATATAAAAAACTGAGATCTATTTTTTATTTCACTCTTGAGCAGTTTATAATTCAATCCAAATCAGAATAAGGAGACTGCTTTCACCTTATTCTTCGAAAGAAGTCTCAACAAGACTTAGAATAACAAAACATTGCTCCATTTTAACATTTCGAACATGATTTCACAACAGGTCTGCATAGTTCCTTCGAAAACCGAAATGCAAATGCATCATCACTGGCCAACATCAAATGTATGCATGGAGAAAATATTCTAATCTGAAAAAACTAAAAGGAAACATTTATTTTTCTAACCATACAGAGTTTCACCATTCAGATGCTTGTCATAAGATCATATGCTTGAAAACATGCTCACCATGAGTGATTGCACTCTGTTTGAGTGATAAACCATTTGATGTGAAAAATATGTCGAAGAATGGTAGAGAGTGAAAAATTCCTCCACTGTCTCACTCATGCTGTGCTGATCCGACTTGGGTATGCCACGAACGAGAATAGTGAAATGATTTGGTTGAGGGGGAGATGAGTTGAAATAAGAAAACCGTTTTTCTGCAATACCTTTATATTCCTGCAGAATATTTTCTGAATTAGAACCATATATTCAGTTTCAGTTCTGATCCCAAACTTCTATCTCAGTTCCATGATCCTTCTTTGTATTTTAATGTTTGACATCAACTTTACTGATATTGATACAAATTACAATCTAATATGTCACTTTAAAGAATCTTCCTGGGACAAAAACTTGATTCGCCTTCTGAACTTCTATCATATTGCACTAGTACCTCTATATTTTGACACTCTTACCATAAGTCTTTTGAGATAGCAGTCCCAAACCCAATATGGATGTGAGACTTGGGAAGATAATTTACCAAGCACAGAAACAAAATGAAACGCATAAATTAGCCAACTAAATATTGATACCTTTGGCTTGACATTTCAGACCCAAATTTTAAAGACTGAAATCAGATCTATGGCAAACCTTTATCACACAATGATATGAAGTTGTACAAGAACAGATTAAACCTCCAAATAGCAGATAACGCTCAATGGAAGGTAGGGATTGTAAGAATCTGGAGATAGACGGGTCAAAAAATGCAAGCCTATCTAGAAGAGTGGACTTGGCCTTAAATGTGGAGTGTTGAGATGAAAGGCTCTCAACCATAGATTGGCAGCTCAATCCAGGCTTCACTCTACTGGTTTGATGAATGGCTTACCCATTGCTTGCCACAGAATCAAGAGTGAAGAATTCTGGAGAGAATGCAAAGTGGCCCATTCCTTCTAGGACTGGGCTGCAGCAGAATTTTCAATGATTTATGTGCATCAGCTTCGGCTGAAGGGGGAAGTGTTAGGTTACAACTAGATGATTAGATTAATGGCAGGAGTTTTGGAGCACCATCCCACTCACAGGCCTCCTTTTCATGTGGAAAATAAGATGTAGGGATACATTTGTCGAGGAATCTATGAAACCCCGCTTGAGGGAAGTATTGACCTTTAGAGTGTTGATGTCTTGGTAGCATCAGGAGTATTCTCCCATGTATGGGGTTCTGTGGGCTTGTTGATGGGCTTTGTGGGTTTGTGTTAGGGCTTCATACCCACAAGTGGGGGCCTCACACCCACATGGGAGAATAAACAAATCTAATTTAATGTTGAGTTAAGTTAGGGGCTTTTACTCACCCTTAGACTTGTATATAAAAGAGAGAAGGTGAATGTGACATTTCATTCTTGGAGATAAGTGTGGTGACCTTGGCCAGCCATGAAGAAAGAGCCTTGGTGACCTCAGCCAGACATGGAGAGGAGCTGAGTAGGCCTCAGTTCTGCAGATTCTTCTTATTTTCAGCAGGTGCCTTGAGGCTTGGAGAGGAGGGCTCGGCCTAGTGGACAAAGGCAACCGCTGATGGTTGGATTACATGGCCAGCAAAGGAGGGGCTGTAACAGGTCTGTGGAGGTCTCGGCCAGCAAGGGAAAGGCAGCCACAGGTCTATGTGAGGCTGCCAGCAAGAAGAGGAGGCTCGTTTTGCAAGAGGAAAACAGCAGTAGGGGTCTAGGAGGCTCGGCCCTGCTAGAAAAAGTTAGCCACAGGTCTGTGGAGCTGTCTTTGTGTTGAAGTTTGAGTAGCTTCAGAAGATATTCTTACTGTATTCATATTGTATTAGACCAAGAAAAAACCCTAAAAGATAATATTATATTATATTTTTTAAGTCGGCCCTATTGTGCCTTGACAAAATTCAATTGTAAATTAAAAGGGGTAAAGTGTACAGATCGGCCCTGACCTAATTCTGGGTGGCTCAACCAGTGTTTATAAGAGGCTAGGCACCTCACTTGGAGAACACACACAACAAGCTCTCTCACACAAGAAGAAGTGCGCAAGTCTAAGGAGGAGAACAACTACAGAGGAAGGGTGTTCTAGTAAAGGGTTTTCGTTATCTCTTGGAGAACTATCTTGGCATAGTGGTGCGCTACCCTATTCTGGTTAGGGTTTCTGGTTTATCTTCTGTTTGGTGAGATCTCTCTTGAGAGAGACATTGTAATTGTTGAAGAAGCTTTGTTGGGTTTTCTCCCCCACGAGAGTTCCCCAGAATAAATCTTGTGTATATTGTGGATGTCTTTCTTTCAGTGATCCTTATGCATGCAGTTATTGTTTTAATAGTCTAAAGTTAAAGAATATTGAACACACTTAACTGCTTAAGAGAAAATTTTAACATGGAATCAGAGCGGGGCTAAAAGAAGCCATTTGCACAGTTTATAAGAACTCGTTGGGGAAACTAAGACCATAGGAAGACTCTCCTAACCCTAGCGCATCTCTCCTTGGGTTTAGATTCTCAGTTTGATGAAGTTTTCAAGCCTGCAACTGTCGACAGCTACACAAAACCCTAGAAGGTGATTTCACCCACTTTTTGGAGGACGTTGGTAAAAGTAAAACCACCAAGGAGCTTGGCTTAGGAGGGCGCACCTTTCCCTCGAAGCAGAATTCCAAAATTCACATTTTGAAAAATTAGGGTTTCCTCATAAACCCTAGCTCAAGACGTCTTGGCAGCTGCAAAATTGAAGCTGGAACTAATCACCTTGGCATAACACTCTCTGGTAAGTACAAAACCTTTCTTTGAAAAGTTTTTATCCCTCTTATTATATTTTTGTTCAAGGACAAGATGGCACCCAGTACCAAGCTTGATGAGAAGCTTGAAGGTGTTGATAACTTTTGAGCATGGAAGTACAGAGTGATGCTCATTCTAGAAGAGAATGATCTAGAAAATTTCGTTAAAGAAGAAGTTCCAGAACCAAACAAAGCTGAGGCCAAAGCAAAGTACAAAAAGAACCTAGTTAAGGCAAAGAGAACCATTGTTGATTCTATCAAGGATCATTTGATCCCCCATGTCTCATCATTAACAACTCCCAAGCAAATGTTTGATGTCGTATCCCGATTGTATGAAAGCAAGAATATAAACCGAAAGATGACCTTGAGGACACAACTCAAGAATGTGAAGATGCATAGTTCAGAAACTATCCAATCATACTTCACAAGGGTGTCTCAAATCAAAGAACAGCTTGAAGCCATTGGAGACACAATCGAAGAAGCAGAATTAGTAATGACTACCTTGAATGATCTCCCCAGATCTTGGGAATCATTCATTCAACGAGTATGTTCAAGAAGAAAGCTAACA
This sequence comes from Picea engelmannii, assembly GCA_009831015.1. Classification (NCBI taxonomy): domain Eukaryota; kingdom Viridiplantae; phylum Streptophyta; class Pinopsida; order Pinales; family Pinaceae; genus Picea; species Picea engelmannii. Next base: position 30,850 of record ML795405.1, read on the forward strand.
AGGTTTAGCAAACTATGGGAGGATTGCACTCAGGAAGAAGCCAAATTGATAGTAAGAGAAGAGAAACTAGGTGATGAAGAAAATCAAGCTCTAGCAGCTCATGATAGAAAAGGAAAGAACAAGAAGGAAGCTCATTCACACAAGAAGCCTCATGGATTACAAAAGACACATAAGTTCAAGAAGGATTTCTCAAATTACAAATGTTTCATCTGTCAGAAGATGGGAAACATTGTCATAAACTGTCCCAACTCCAAAGGTCATGTCAGAAAAGGAAAGTATAAAATACATCATGCTCATGCCGCAGAAGATGATGAACCTGATCACGAAAAAACCAAAGAAGAAAACTCAAGTGAAGAATATGTGTTGATCTCAGCTCTTGCATGTAGAGTGACTAAATGGAAGTGACACATGGCTTATTGATAGTGGTGCTTCTAAGCACATGACAGGTTACAAGGATTCTTTCTCAGAATTGGTTAAGAAGGATTCACCTCACAAGGTGAAGCTCGGTGATGACTATCAGTATCCCATTAAAGGAGTAGGAGAAGCATCCTACAAGTTAGATTCCGAAAAACCTATGAAGATGAAGGATGTTTTGTATGTACCTGGTTTGAAGAAGAATCTCCTTTCCATCTCAGCTTTGGATGACAAAGGATTCAGAGTTGCTTTCATTGATGGTGAAGTTCTCATGTGGGCAAAAGGAAAATCTATTGATGATGTTGTAGTGATTGGTGTCCAAGAAGGAGGCCTACACAAGTTAAAGGGACATTCGGTTTCAGCATTAGTACACACTACAATCACTACAAGTGAACTATGGCATAGAAGATTTGCTCACATACATTACAAAGCCCTACCGATCGTGAGCAAGATGGTGACAGGTTTGCCAAAAATCCAACTGGATCATGAAGGCATATGTAAGGGATGCACACAAGGCAAGCACGAGAAGAAACCATTTCCAAGCAGTGATAGCAAATCCAAAGGAGTCTTGGACATTATACATTCAGACGTGTGTGGACCGATGTCAGCCACTTCACTTAGCGGGTATGTATACTATGTTTCATTTATTGGTGATTTTTCACGTAAAACTTGGATTTATTTTTTGAAAACTAAGAGTGAAGTATTCAACAAGTTTAAAGAATTCAAGGCACTTGTTGAAAACCTATCTGAGAAGAAGATAAAGATATTAAGGTTAGATAATGGAGGAGAATTCACATCAGATGAATTCAAGGCATTCCCTAAGGAAGTTGTGATTAACAGGGAGCTCTCTACTCCCTACAATCCTCAGCAGAATGGTGTCGCAGAAAGAAATAACTGTACAATCATGGAAGCAGTGAAGGCCATGATTCATGATCAAGACTTATCGATGCATCTGTGGGCAGAAGCAGCCAGAACTATAGAGTATGTGCAGAACAAAAGTCCCCACCGTGTACCTGGGAACAAGACACCAGAAGAAATGTTTACAAGTGAAAAGCCATACGTCAGCCACCTTAGGATATTTGGTTGTCATGTATATGTGCATGTTCCCAAGGACAAGAGATTGAAGTTGGACCCTTCAGGCAAGAAGGGTATATTTGTTGGATACAGTGAAGCATCGAAGGCATATTGAGTTTACATCCCTGGTCACCGTCAGACCGAAACTAGCAGAGATGTCACCTTCGATGAGGATGCAACCTTCAGTAGATCAAGGCAGCATCATACAAATGAGATTCATGATAAGAAGCATGAAGCTCCCAAAGTTACAAATATAGATGCAGGCGATGATGTTCTACTAGAAGATCATGATATAGAAGAACCATAGATACCTGCAGACTCATCAAGAGAGATGAACACCAAGAAGAGAAGACCAGCTTGGGCTCGAGAAATTATTCAGGATACAGAGAAGTATGGTGCCCCAGATGGATCATTCAGAGAAAGCAAGAGACCACGACCTTACTCCAGTTACGTGGCATTGTTAAGTGACATTATTGACGTTGAGCCTACCAGTTATGAAGAGGCTGCAGAAAAGAAAGAATGGAAGGATGCCATGGTTGAAGAGTACCAGTCCATTATAAAGAATAATGTCTAGGATGTGGTTTCGAGACCGAAAGAGAAGATAGTTTTAAGTTCCAAATGGATTTACAAGACAAAGCATTCAGCAAATGGAAGTATCAAGAAGTACAAGGCAAGGTTCGTGGCACGTGGTTTCTCCTAGAAAGAAGGAATAAATTATGAGGAGATATTTGCTCCTGTGGCGAGATACACTTCGATTAGAGCTATACTTGCAATAGTTGCAGTGATGAAGTGGAAGGTACACCGGATGGACGTGAAGATATCTTTTCTAAATGGTGTAATAGAAGAAGAAGTGTATGTGGACCAGACACAAAGTTTCAAGACACATGACAGTCAAACACATGTGTGTAGAATGAAGAAAGCCTTGTATGGATTAAAGTAAGCACCCAGAGCATGGTACGGTAGAATTGGCGGCTTCCTGATGAGCTTGGGCTTTACCAAGAGTAAAGCAAATTCCAGCCTATACTTCAAGGTTGTGGATGGTGGACCAGTGATATTACTAATGTATGTGGATGACCTGTTCCTAACAGGTGATGAGAAGCTCATCACTAAAAGTAAGAGGAATCTTGCTACTGAGTTCAAGATGAAAGACTTGGGTATGATGCATTACTTCTTAGGTCTAGAGGTATGGCAGAGACCGAGTGAGATTTTCCCTGATAAAGGAAAATATGTTGTATAGATTCTGAAGAGATTTAGAATGATGGATTGTAAGGCCATGCCTACACCGATGGTGACAAATCTGAAGTTATTGAGTGATACATCTTCAGAGACAGTGGATGCCACCATGTATAGACAGATGATAGGTTCGTTGATGTACCTAACAAACACGAGGTCAGATATATGTTTTGCGGTGAACACATTGAGTCAGTATATGGTTGAGTCGAGAAGTGTTCACTTGATTGCAGTAAAACATGTGATGAGGTACCTGAAGGGTACAATTGATTATGGACTCAGATATGCTTCAGATTGTGAGATAAGCCTACAAGGCTTTACTGATTCAGATTGGGTCGGTAGTGTTGCAGACCGGAAGAGTACATCTGGATGTTGCTTCAGTATGGGATTAGCTATGATCTCATGCTTCAGCAGGAAGCAGACTAGTGTGGCGCTCGGTATGGCTAAGGCAGAGTATGTAGCAGCTTGTTCAGTTAGCAGCGAAGCAGTGTGGCTTCGGAAGCTTCTTGCAAGATTGTTGATCTCGAGTTAGAGGCGACTTGTATCTGGTGTGATAAACAGAGTTGTGTGAAGTTAACAGAGAACCCAGTGTTCCATGACAAGTCCAAGCACATCGAGATCATGTACCATTACATCAGAGATATGGTACATAGGGGAGCAATGAAGCTCCAATATGTCGCTACAAATGAGCAGATAGCAGACGTGTTGACCAAGCCTCTGTCGAGAGTGAAGTTTGTATACTTCAAAGACAAGATTGGTGTGGTCCAGAAGGGCATCCCTAGTAAGAGGGAGTGATGAGTTAGAGATGTGATTCCAGGGCAGCAGCATCATCATGTGGCAGTGGCAACAAGTAGTCATTCACAAGCAAGTTACTACTACTCCAGTGAAAAAGTCTGGTACGCAGAGGGATACTCCAGTAAAATAGTCTAGTACGCCAAGTTATTGCTACTCCAGTGAAAAAGTCTAGTATGCAGAGGGCTACTCCAGTGAAATAGTCGGGTACGCAAAGCTATTGCTACTCTAGTGAAAAAGTCTGGTACACAAAGGGAAACTCCAGTGAAATAGTCGGGTACGCCAATTTACTGCTTCTCCAATGAAAAAGTCTGGTACGAAGAGGGCTACTCCAGTGAAATAGTCCGGTATGCCAAGATATTACTACTCCAGTGAAATAGCCTAGTACGCACATTATTGACTGTGGCACCAATCAGCATGACCTCACACAAGGTCAGCAAATGCCATGCCTTCAAGGATGGTTAGTTACCCAACTTTTCAAGCTGGTGGGCCAACCTGTGTGGTTGGAGGTGTTTCTTAGCCTTGGGATAGATAGGTAGTGTGTGTTGGCGTGGTTACAAAACTTCTTCAATATAGATTCGTGGAAATTCAACAAGTCAATGGTCAAGTCTACAAAAGAGCAAAAGCAGTCATGATGATTGTGCTAGAAGAATACCTTCCTTACTAAGAGGGAGTGTTGAAGTTTGAGTAGCTTCGAAAGATATTATTATTGTATTCATATTGTATTAAACCAAGACAAAACCCTAAAAGATAATATTATATTGTATTTGTTAAGTCCGCCCTATTGTGCCTTGACAAAAGTCAATTGTAAATTAAAAGGGGTAAAGTGTATAGGTTGGCCCTGACCTAATTCTGGGTGGCTCAACCTATATTTGTAAGAGGCTAGGCGCCTCACTTGGAGAACACACACAACAAGCTCTCTCACATAAGAAGTGTTAATGTTTAAGCCATTATTATAGATGTTTGCATTTCATTAGATAACAATAGAATAATCCAAGATCACTGAAAAATACACAATCACAAGAGACACAGCATTTATCTTGGGAAACCCTCTAGGGGAAGAAAACCCAGCAAAACTTCCTTAATATAGATAGCCAATACAATGCCAAGAGATCTCTTAAACTAATACAGAAAGTCCTCTCCCAGATATGCATCACTCTCTCTCTCCTTCTTCTCCGGTAGCAGATCTGAACTTGTCTCTCCGATGAGCAAGTGAGTTGTGTCTAAGTGAGGCGCTAGCCTCCTTTATTTATACAAGTCTGCCACGTGTGAAGTGTCTCTTCACTGGCAGGGCCGACTTCTCAAACTGGGTGGGTAAACCCACCTTTATTACATTTCTGGGTCTCTTTAATATCTGCTGGGGCCGACTTCTTATTTTGCCTATTACAATTGTCTTTTGACCAATCCGCAAAAGGGGATTTGGTCCTATTACAATAACCGACATGATCAATCCACAATGGGGATTGATCCTATGAATAATATATTGATAATAATAAGAATACTCTTTGCAGTTACATTATTTCAACACTCCCCCTTAACAAGAGGGGTATTCTTCAGCAGCATCATGCGAGAGAGAGAGGACAGCATCATCAACAGCATCAAGTGGGTGAGAGGACAGCATCATCAATATCATCTTGGAACACTGGTTGGCATATCTATAAATCATCAGAAGTTTTCTTCATCAGTAGCATCGTCATTCTCAAAGGAATGCCATCATCATCTGCATCAATATGTATTAGTATAAAAACTGATACATCATCATCATCACAGCACAAGGCTGGCTCATCATAATACAAGATTGGCTTTACGTCACAGTTGTCAACCTGGAAGCTCAGTACTTGTCTCATCTCATCATCTTGCTTTACGTCACGGCACTCAAGCTGGAAGCAAGATACTCGTCATGCTTTACGTCACAACCATCCGGTCGAAAGCAGGATACTAGACTGCCTTTACGTCACAGCTATCCAGCCGGAAGCTCAGTGCTAGTCTCATCATATCATCTTGCTTTACGTCTGACAACTAGGTTAGAAGCAAGGAACACATCTCATCTTTCTTTACGTCTGACAACTGGGTCAGAAGCAAGGAACACATCTCATCTTGCTTTACGTCTGACAACTAGGTCAGAAGCAAGGAACACATCTCATCTTGCTTTACGTCT
>ML795405.1:108841-120715 GCA_009831015.1 Picea engelmannii
CAGGGTCATGTTAACCAAAAATACCTGTGTCTACAAATGCATGTATTAGTCTCTTAGATCTGTTCATTTTCAGCAGTAAACGATGTATTAGGTGTGTTATGTTTATTTGAGATGCATGTACTAATTTTATGTGAAAAAAACGACATGCTAGAGCACCCAAATTGAGAACATAACCGTAACAAATCAGCAAGATAATTTTGGACTGTTTGCTGATATAAAACAGCAGAAAATATATTACCTGACAGTTGAAACTTAGAGCCTTTCTTTGGTCAAAGATAGACCAAGAAGGCAAGCTAATAGGACCTAGAATTTTCACACTATTGAGGGGTTTTATTGGGCCCGACTTGCATCACTCATCTTATTTCATCATCATGATCCATTCTACACAGCTTGGCTTTGGTTCCGTTGCATTCCAAGGATTTCCATAATTTTGAGTTATTATGGGCTATATGTTAATTAAATTCACTAAGAAGGTCATATTGGGCATAATACTCGAAGGAACCTCTTAGTGTAATAGCTCATCGGAATCGAGAGGAATAGCACTACATGATAGGATGATGAGAAGTGACTTTCAGTGGCCAGAGAGGCCATAAGGAGGGATAAATCACTTTTTAGAGGTAAAATGGTTAATTAATTAATTAAAGTGATTTAATTAATTAATAATAAAATAAAGTAAAAGTCACTTGGAGAGACAAGGTGAACAGGGAGGATAAAAGAGAGATAGGGGCCTCTATTCTCTCATTATGTTGATTATCAGTTTGATATCTGGCTTCTTGCTAGTGAGCCCATGCACTTGGGGGTTTTTAGGGTTTTGACTTAACAAACCCTAGAGATCAGCTCAGTGGTGAAAGATCCCACCCAACCTGGTCCAAGCTTGGTCATGGAGGTGAAAGATCCCTCCCTCACCATTCTACATCGGTTTTATCTCGGTCATAGGTGGATCCTACAGCAATTACAGGTTCAGAGAGAGACAGGGCGCAGCTACACGGGGTTTTCAGCAAGGGGGCGCACCACCTTGAGGAGAGTAGCTCGATCTAGAAAGAGGAGAAGGATTCTGGGAAAAGGGGCTTATGGGTATTCTTTGTATGGCCTAGGGCGCCTTCTTTAGCCTTTTCTGGAGAGTTTTACTTTGTCGTATTATTTATTGGAGCTTGGCACGAGCTAGAGAGGAGGAGGGCGCACCGCAGATTGAGGAATCGGTCTTTTGGTGGGTTAGTTCTTCATCATTCAGCCTGAGACTTTGCCAGGGGGTTTCACTTGGCCCGATCTACAATTTGGCATCTTTCTCAGAGGATTTGGTGGTTATTTTCAGAGAGGCCGAATTTTTGGTTTGCTTCAGCCAGTGAGGGGCACATTGTGCTAGGAAGATCATCACATTTCAGTTGGGTTATGAGTTGGTTCATCTGGGTTTTTGGTCTATAGCTTGGAGAAGCTTTTGGAAGCCTGGATCTTCTTCTATCTTGTATCTTGGAGGCTTTATCAACCCAACACTCTATTCCCTTATATGTATTCCAGATCTGCACCATTTTGTATGAGGCCAGAGATCTATTATTAATAAATCAGATATGAGGTATTTATGGCTATTTCTTGTGTTGTTGATCTTGCATCTCGTTGAGTACATTCCATTGCTATATCTTCTTTGATTATTGGCTGCAAACACACATTAAACCATCATTATAAACCCTAACGCAACTCATGAGCCATAAATCTGCAAAGTGTTTGACGAAACACCTCAACCAGAAAACACATAAAAATCAATGAAAAACCCCATGTTCCTAGCATATTGGGTTGGGAACATTACAATGTTGAGTTGTAAGCATTTTATGAATCATCTCTAGTCATAAATTATCAATGAATTGGTGGCTGGGATGAAATATGATGCTTTCAAGAGAAACAGCAACGTAGGAAGATCAAGATGAGATTTTACTCCCTGGGCATTGGCTACTTCTGTTTGTTGGTTTTTTGGGGTCATAAACACAACTAATTTTTTTGGATTTGGGATGATGATTTGGAGAGTGCCGAGGGTTATACGCGGCTAGACGGGGATGTTCAGAGAATTATCCGCCTTTGGTGTACGCATGCTTGGCCATGGTGAAAATGTACCCAATTGGAATTGGATTTTCCACTGAAATTAATACTTGAAATGTCATCCAATTACATTGCAGAAGTTTTCTCTATTTGCCCATGTTGTGTAAGGTTCAGAAAACAAAAATAGGAAAATCAAAGCAAAGAAATCAAGACAAGACCTGAAAATGAAGATTCTGAGAAAGACGAACGCATCGAAGCCAGCAGCAGACAAGAATTCGTCTTCGGACAACCGCCACGCTCTAACGATCCAACCAGGAGAAGGCACTAGCCTCTCTAAACTGAAAGGCCCTTCTCGCTTGGCCTGCTCCTCAGCCACCCGGCGAGGGGCGTAAACGTACACATTGTCTGGCTGCTTTCTCAGCACTGAATAGAATGACAGAAGCAGAACGCACAGCCCTGTGTTTATGCCCACAGAAGTCAACAGCGCTGAAACTATCATTTTCGCCTCGATTCGATTCTGATCTCTCTCCTACTCAATGACTCGACATCACCTCATTCCGCTCTGATCTTCGATACAAAGGAGATTAAATTGGACATGATAGAGCATTAATTATTGCGCTTGTCATGTCCTTGAGCTTCGGCTGTGCCACACCTACCAGTCCTTTCTTATTTTCTTCTATAGAGTGTAAAATAAAACTGGCTAGATCTGTTTTTCCTCTTTTGAATTCAGGAAGATTATTGAAATCCACAGATAGAGAGACACGACGTACGTAATCCGATAACGAATGTTTTTTTCTATTCAAAGCCACATCCAAATCTAATCTAAAGGCGATGGGGAATGGAAGGCCCCGCAACCATAAGTAATAAAGAAATAAAGAAAGTATTTTTAATGTCCATGAGGCTAAAAATAGCGTATGGGACAGATTGTTTTTTTTTTGTTTTTTTATCTGGCTTTTAAATTCGGCCCTTTTCCTGTTAAGTTTTACAATAACCGCTCCCAGCTTCTCGACAAACTCTTCGCTGTATAGATTGTCTCAAGAACTATCTACCAGAATACATGCATAATTTTCCCTGCTGTCTTTTAAGGTTTCACATTCTAATATGAAATGTTTTTTTGTTTCCACTTTTCCAGAAGAGCACAAAATACATACTATTTCCTCCCACATTTCTTTTGGCATTTTCCAGCGCCCTGTTTCACAACGGAGTTGATGAGAATTAGTTCTTAATTGAGCAATAAGAAATTTAGATCTCCAGGAAATATTGGCCCCTATGTGCGCCTTTTGTTGATGGTTATGAGTGGGGTTAAACTCTTCAATGTAGTACTTCTTCTTTCTCCCTAGCTCTTTCTCCCAAGTATGTTTGTGGAACTTACCCATAACAAAAGTTTTTATCTCCTTACTGTTTGTAAGACACATGCTCAAGCAAATGCCCCATTTACTAAACCATTTGATATTTTGTCGCATCCAAGTCTTCTTTCTTTTGCACAACCTTAGGCCATCTACCCTCTTCCATTTGCTCAATTTTTTTCAAATACCTTATGACTCGCACCATAGCAATTGCTTCAATAGGAGCAACCCATGTTTCACTTTGGGGCGTGCGTCGACCCAGGGCATTTCATACCTTCCTTTCTACAATAAATATTTTATAAATAATTTGTTCGTCCTACTTTGGTGTGTTTGGATTTATTCTTTTTTAAAAGGAAGTTTCAAGTAACGTTGACCAAGTAGACGTTTTGTCTATGTTCACGGAGACCCTTCCCCCAAAAAAAAAACCACTTACGTCCCCATGTTTCTGGGATTTGGGACCCTTACGAAATGTATCCAAATTGTTGGGGATTTCAGTGGGGACTCAGGGACTTGTTGGTCGTCCCCAAGATGTTCCAGACAAATTTCAGGGATGTTCCAAACAGATTTCGAGCATGTTCTAGACAGATTTTGGGGATATTCCGAGCATATATCTTCAATCTTGACAATCATGGAAATTGATGATTGGACAATAAGATCATGTTGCCCATCTATTATTTTTGTATTGCATTGAATCTAAATCCGTTGTAAACGTTGCAGCTCAAAACATGGGTTTTGATTTGGGTTTTTGGTGATTTAAATATTGTATTTTCAGCAGCAAGGTTACAACAAGAAAAACTTCCATGTCAAAAAAACAAGAAATGCAACATTTCAAAGGGTTGATCCTTGTGGTTATTGCTCTTGTTTTTCTCATTTTTTTGATCATCTTAGTTTTTACATGTTGTACATGGGTTTCCAGGGGTCATTCAATTATAGTGCTTCCACCATCCCAACCTCAAGCATTGTGAAAACAATATAGTAGTGACTTCAATTGGTACTAAATGTTTGAATAAATTCTTATTCAATCACTTTCTTAATCTAAAATATGAATCTAATCTCTTTACAGAACCAAAGTGTTTTTCAACACAGTCATAAAAATCTGCAAAACCTATTGAAGGGAATGTCTTTTAAGTTTTAACATAATCGTCATTAACAAGAAATATGAGGAAGAAAAATTGTTATAGAGACATTTCTCACTTAAGTTTCTTAAAGTTAAACTGCATTTTGCTCTTGTCTAACAACTAATAATGAAATGACACTCCACCCTTTTTTAAATTGCTTAAGCTTTTTCATAATTGGCAAGTGTATGGGTTGTGCATAATACTGTATAGTATAGTTTGTTATGCTTACAAGCTTGAAGCAACTACAAATGTTTATTGTGAATTTTATTTTTTTTAATATATATATTATTGTCGTCCACAACCCGTCGTCCCCTGAAAAATTTGGGGGTATGCTCTAGCCATCCCGAGGATGCGTCCCCCCATCCCTGTCGTTCCCCATCCCAAAAACCAATGCAACATAGAGTTTTATCTATCATAATATTTTCTTTTATTTAAAAAAAAACATTTCTCATTAGATATTGAATATTGAATAAAGTGACATAAGTCATATACACATTACACTTATTTATCTCATATTAATATAATCTGTTTTTAAGGTCAATATCGCACTAAACATTAAATTTTTCTATGAGTAATTTGGCTACTAAAATCTAAGCGAGATATGTATACCCTACCCTCTTCTGACCTTAAAAAAAAAACACATATTCTTAACCATTATACCCACTAAAATTATTTTTCATATTAAAAATAATTTGTTTTTTAATTTTATCAAATTTTTTAAAAATATTTTATAGTGATTGATTTTCAAATTTTTATTGTTTAAAAATAGTTGCTAAATTCATGAAATTTATTTCATTCTTTTTTAAATCTTATTTACAACTATCATTTTCAAAAAAAATATTTATATTATTCTTTATTTTAAAAAAATCAATTCCTCAATTTACACTTTTTAAATAAACATATTATAACATTCTTTATTTATATGATGGAAATTCTAAAAAATAAATATCCCTAAAAAATATAGCATGCCAATAAATAAAATAAAAAATGGAACATGCTCAAAATTACACTTATTCAATAATAATAATAATAATAATAATGGAACATGTATAAAGATATACTTAATGTAATGATTGTAGAAAATATTTTATTAATAAATAAAAAGAAAATTGAATGGTTTATAAGAACATTTTTCTATTTGTTTTTAGGTAAAAGGTTAAATTGTAATTAGCAGTAGTGTTTGGTTTCATATATAAGATTAAGGTTAAATGCCACTAAAAAGAGCATGATTTTAGTGGAGGTAGCCTAGGCAATGACCACAAGGGAAATTGGTTTTCTTGTGGATACTATTTAAGTTGAAATAGTCTTTTGGTCCAAGAGTAAGACCTCAAACTGTTTCTAATTAGTTAAGAGCTAGTCATCCTCGAACATAAGGAAACGGGTTAACAACCACTAATGAGTCACCCAATAATGACTTCACTATCAATTGACAAGTAAGTTATAATAAGTTGTCTCGTCCTAAAAGAAAAATTAAATAAAAATTATCTTTGCACAATAATAATCACAAACATCTTATTCATAAATGGAAGGATTTATAACTTAATTACAAGCATTGTGTTCATAAATGAAAAGAAATCCACTGTGAATTGGGTTTAGCTTGAGTGGTTGTGAGGAATGATTGTTATCCTCCCTACCTAGGTTCAATTCTCCCAAGTGACATGTTGAGCTCATAATGAGTATCTTGTTGTAATGGCATATATATTTACAATTTCGATGTTGTAAGTGATAAATCATTTTGTGTGACATGTTGAGCTCATAATGAGTATCTTGTTGCAATGGCCTATATCTTTACAATTTCGATGTTGTAAGTGATAAATCATTTTATTCTACAATTTCGAGAAGAATGCTATACTTTTTACAAATATGAATATGAATATCCATATCCCTTCACTTCACATTATTTTGAATGGCTAAACATGATTTTAAAAAGATTTCAAGTTGAAATAATTGTTATCCATTCACATTATTTTGAAGGGCTAAAAAAAACAAATTTATAACACATTATCCCTTCATATTATTTTTGAACCACAAAAAAAAGCAAATTTATAACACGTTTAGATTGGATTATTACCAATTTCAATTTCCTATCTCATAATCGAAACTTCCTTAGGATCGGAGCACGAGCTATGCGGCTAGGATTTCGCTAGCCGCATCCCAGGGAAACTCCAGAGGAGTGTGGGCGAGCGACTACAAGGGCGAGGAGCACGGGCCTGAATACAAAACTCTAGAACTCAGTTTGGAGCTTGGAGTTGAGGCTTCCGAGGAGGTTTGAGAGGAGTGTGGGCTCTGCAGCTAGGGTTTTGCTAGTTGCATCCTAGAAAAAACTCCAGAGGAGCGCGGGCCCTGTGGACACAAAACACTACGGGAGAGGAGCACGGGCTCTGCGGATTCATAAAGATGGATACAAAACTCAGCGAGAGAGGAGGGCGAACTCATAGTTTTGTTATTTATCTTCGTTCTCACCTTCTCGGATTCGCATTGGTGACCATGTGTCGGTGGGAGGTTTTAGTTTCTGCAAATTTGTTTCCATTCGTTGTGGGTGATGGGTTCTTGTCCTCTTGGACGGGTTTGTTGTTTTTTCCGACCTCCTTTGTCCTCTTCCTCCTTGGGGCGTGCAGTGCTTTTGGTAAACACTTTGAGGTCCTTTGGGGGCGTGTGGTGTTTGACTAACACTTTGAGGTCCTTTGGAGACGAGCAGCTACTGATTATTTTGAATCTCTTATTGCAGCCTGCGTGTTGGTTTACTTTTCTGATAACCTTCTGGTTTCATTGGGTCAGTGGTAGAATATGTTTTTAGAGCATGGTCTATGGACTAGAATTGCTTTGAGCAAGATTTGTATACTTTGTCATGAGAACAAATTATATATCAATATAATGAGTAATTTTCTGTTGAAAAAAGATAATAAATCATATTATTCTACAATTTCAATATCATAGAAAACCATTTCGTTCTACATTAAATATGAAACATATAATGTTTAAGTGACGTGGAAATAGTTACTTCCATGGCACGCAATGTGGCCAAAAAGAAAGCAAGTATGCATCTCCTTCTCCCCACTTGAACATTGCATAAAATAATCTTTACTTCATAATAATTATAAAGATACCAATATAAATTAAGGGACACTTATGTCTTTCAATATTTTTCATGACATTCTCATTTGAATTCAACACATTGTTATTTTTATTGATTGCATTGAATAATTAACTTAGAGTTGACATCGCTTTTGGTAGAAATATATGTTGGAATTATTGTTTAAAATATTAAACAATTTGTAGTTTAATATGACAAATTAATTGTAAATTTGCACTTTAATCTCATAAATTAGTTGTAACTTGTTTTTTAAGTATAATGTTATGGATAAATTTAATGAATGCTTTTCATATTTATTGACAATATTCCTAGTAAATTAGTAGTTGTAAATTAGTGTGTCTTATCCAAAGGAATTAAAACTAGGTACTTATTAACATAGAGTTAGCCAAATGTCAAACAACATTAAAAACGATCTATTAAACTAATCCCTTAGGCTCAATTGTCACTAGTTAAATCAATTAAGTCAAAATTTGAGACAAAAATTAAAAATATACAAAACAAATTAGAAATTGAAGATGTAGGGAACTTGAAAGCAAAGAGAATTGGTAATAACACCAAAGGTGGGGAGAATTTTCAAGGTGTGGTGCTATCTTTAGAGACCTGGTATTGCATATATTGGTTGGGTAAAGTCTCATGTCATTCTAAGTAATGTGGTTTTTGGTGAAATTTCTAGGGTTCGGATCACTTTAAAGCATTCTAGAAGGACCTTGGTGGGCCCCACTTGAAAGACAACAACTATTTTTAGAGGATTATTCTTGGAGGTTGACTTAGGCTCCATCGTATTGTTATTTTTGGAGGAGAAAATTGTTATTTATAGTTTTTTGGAGTGCACTTATTGAGGAGATTATTCATGAATTGGGTGTTGACTAAAATTTATAGCGGGAGAGGAACACCCATCTATTAGCTCAACTTTATTGACTTTTGGGATATGCATGCTATTTATAACCAATAGGTGGAGTGCATGAGTTAAATAGCTTTCTTGGTAGAGTTTCCTTATTAGTCCCTGCCAAGGCCAGGGACTAATAGCAATGAGTTCATTGTTGACTTGCTATTAGTTAAGCGTTGACTTTAGATTTTTGTTTTATATCAAATGTGTAACATAGGGAATCAAAATATGTAATTTTTTTAATAATAAAAAAAATATTTTTCTAACATTTGATTGGCTAATATCTTTCAAGTGTTATTGCAGGCTTCACGTCATTCAATGTATAAACAATTAATAGATTTGACAAGAAACTAAGCTGATTACTCCTCCTGCAATAAATTCCTTATATGACTAACAATTCTTTTTCACTTAATTCCTTTAAAGCTTAAGGTACAAGATGTTCGAATCGGCGAACAGAGTGACGTACGGTACCAGAAGCTCTGCTTCAACACACCACACAGAATTTCCGCAACTTCAGTCAATGTTTACGTTCTACTAGCTGCCGGGTTGCGAACCAGTGACCACATTAACACGCGGTAGAAAAATCTGCTTCCAGACTTCACAGAATTTACTAGGACAACGCAAAGCTCACTCAAACGCGAATTGCCTCAACGTTAAACCTATGTTGACAACTGTTCACAGTGCATGCAAACTTCATTTATATAAGTTAAAAAACCAGAAAGGTCATTAAATATATTTTTATTTAAAAAAAACCTATTTTCAACACCAAAACGGCCTTAAATGTTAAGAAAGGCTGTAAAGACCCCATTATTACCACAGGGAGGGCATTAAATGTCCATAATCAATGAACTAAACAGAAAACCCAGGATCAGAACCCTCATTATCGCCCAACAGCAAGTAACAGACAAATTCACGACAAAATTAATCTCAAGAACGTTTCTTTGATTTTCTCCATCCTTATTAAATCTACATTTAATTGTATTGATGTTGTTTAACATGTGTTTCCCAATTACCTCGCCATCCTTATTACATCTGCAGTTAAATTTATTTAACTCGGCAGGGACTGCGTTGCCATGCAACCCTTGTTTACATAAGTTATTTATAACCAAAAAGTGGAGTACATGAGTTGAGGAAGATTCTTTGTGGAGTTACTTTATTTACACCTATGATTTTTACCAAGCGATGGAGCGCAAGGGTTGAGAAGGATTTTGTGGACTTCCCTTCTTTACACATGTTATTTTTTTTTGCCTATGAGTGGAGTGCAGGAGTTGGATGAGCTTTTTGGAGGTTCTTGTTGGAGTTTCCTTATTTACACTTGTTATTTTGACCTAGAGATGGAGCACATCGATAAAGGAGGCCTATTCTTAGCAATGAGTTGGTCTATTATGATGGGTTTTCCTTGTATTGCTCATGCATCCTAGTTGAGGAGGTCTTTAATTGGTTTATGTTTATCTTTAGCTCTTATATACAAGGTGATGTTATATGTACACCTCCAAGCCTATTTTATAAAGGCTAGAGTAGCGAGGAGAGAGGTTATGTTTTGTTATTAAGATTACTGATTGCTTGAGTTCTCGTCTTCACACCGCACTTTTTGGTTTGAGTGGGTGTGAGAGAGCATACTATACACTGAGAGGTAGAGGTTATAATCATCTTGTTCACATGAATTTATCCATAAACATCGGTGAGAGAAAGTGTTTTGGACGCAATTTGATGTCCCCTGGAGTACTTTGTAGTTGAAGCTAATATTTCCAAACCTTGTACTTGTACCTTTGGAATAAAAGTAACATCTTGTTTGGTACCTATATCTCAATTGTTGCTTGTGTTTTCTTACTTCTTTTGAATTTTCTAACATCATGACTTACACCCTCTTAATTGATTTCCTAACTCCATAACCCACTAAATTCAAGGCATTATGGTCATAATTAATAATTTCTAGATTTAAAGCTTATTGTTTGTCTTTTTTTGTTTCTGCATATGCAATTTTTAAGGGTGGATTTGAGGTGTTCTAACTACAAATTTCCATGTTTTCTAAGGCATAATATTATTATTGGGCATAAATCTACATTTTAGCTACTTGTAATTTAATACAAATTTCAAGTTTGATTTTTATATAACATCAAATGCAATTTGCAATTTAGAAGTGTTTTTGGTCTCCCAGGTTCACACTTTGTTATAGATTGCATAAGGATTCCCCCAAGGTTAGAGAGCACTAACCAAAAGTGAAAAGACATTGTACGATATCATAATGTACTTTCTCTAGTCACCTTGGAACCTTTTCAATTTCCACTCTTAATGGGTCATAAGGAGGAAATTTTGGATGGAAACCTAGTTGCTCAAACAAAAATGAGAAGTAATGTGATGGGTGGGGAGAGACCGACTCTACGGCCACATAACATTGAATTGTCCATTGGTCTCGATGTGCATGCTCTATATCCTAGAATGATAGCTCATTATGGGTCTTGATGAGGTCAGTCAACCTCGTAGGGGAGTCAAGAAGAAACCCAAGGGCACACCACTTTGGAATATGAAGTATCACAGATCTTTGTTTGTTGTGAGTTGTCCAATTAGATGAGACAACCACGAAGTATGAGGTGATCCTCCTACAAGCCTTCATTTAGGATGGGACATGTAGAGACTGGGATTTGTGTTCAAATACCTCCCTCATGAAAAGAACAAGGCATCTCTAATTGGGGTAGCAGAAAAGAGTGGAAAGATAGTTCTTTAAGTCTTGAAATAGGTAGTAGTATCTCCCTCTAATCTCATAGTAGATGGGGAATCGAAAAATGAGGTGATCCTCCTTCTATGGTTCCTATAACTATCATAAAAGTTGTTGAAATAATGTAACTGCAAAGTGTATTCTTATTATTATTTGATATATTATTCATCGGATCAATCCCCATTGTGGATTGATCATGTCGGCTATTGTATAAGGACCAAATCCCCTTTTGTGGATTGGTCATAATGTAATTGTAAAAGGCAAAAGAAGAAGTCGGCCCTAGAATATATCAAGAAGCCCCGAAATATAATAAAGGTGGTTATAACCACCCAGTTTGAGAAGTCGGCCCTGCCAACGAAGAGACACTTCACACGTGCCAGTCTTGTATAAATAAGGAGGCTAGCACCTCACTTAGACACAACTCACTTGCTCATTTTGAGAGACAAGTTTCGGAACTACAGTTAGAGAAGAAGGAGAGAGAATGGCACATCTTTGGGAGAGGATCTTCTATTTTAGTTTGAGTTATCTCTTGGCATTGTATTAGCTATCTATAATAAGGAAGTTTTGTTGGGTTTTCTTCCCCTAGAGGGTTTCCCAGGATAAATGATGTGTCTCTTGTGATTGTGTATTTCTCAGTGATCTTGTATTATGCTATTGTTATCTATTGAAATGCAAAGAACTATAAT
>ML795405.1:120765-139418 GCA_009831015.1 Picea engelmannii
ACAAAAGTAACATGCCTTGTTTGGCCACGTGATGTGGTGATATGTCTTAATCCAGAGTTTGTGGGAGCCAACCCTAAACTAGCCAAGAAGGATCTGAAGGGCATGCATCCAATGCCTACATGTGTATTGAGGTCAAATGATGAGGCCGTCCCTTGGCTCTCGAAAGTGTTCATAATATAAGGCCATATTTAGGCCATGACCCTTTGAAGGCCCAATCCAAGTGACTTGGATATACTACCTATAAATATCCTCTCTCGTTGTTTGGTTTGGGTCTTACTTAGATTACAAGAGGTGACCTAATGCATCGAGAGAATACCTAAAAGGGGGAAGATGCTCTAGACAAATCTCCGAGAACTATGAGAACCAACATTGAGCTCACCCTAGAGGGGCAGATGAGGCAATGGCCTCCAAAGAACAAAATTCTAAATGTGAATATTGATCCCTTCCAAAGTTCAAGTCTCCAAAATATGGACTTTGCAAAGGAATGAGACCAATAGAAAGATTGCCTCAAGGTGAAAAGGCTAGGCCGTGAACTTTGCATAAATAATGGACTGGGGGACAATCCACTTACATCAGATGATGCACCGAAGGAGGATGTTTTGGACTCTCTATTTCTTAGCTCAATTAGTGTGAAGTAGACTTAGTGCATCTTAGATGAGATATCCTAGAAATGGTTATGGAATAATTACCTCTCAATAAGGGCAAGGGAGTCATATTCCTTATTGAATCAAGGCTCGAGGGCATGTCCAAAGCTAAAATGTGGCCTTGTGAACTGAACACCCAAGCATGTGTAAGTTGTATTGATCTTGATTTTTTACTTATCTGAAGTAGAAATGGTAATCAAATAGAACACACTTTGACACATTGAAGACTATAACCTTGGATTTACCTAAGTTAATTGTCCACTATCAAATATCACAAAAACTAGATAAAGCATTGATCTATCTCTGTGTGCCCTCAAGTTATGAGGCTATAAGGATCAAATCATCGGCAAAAGGGAGCAAAGATATCAACACATGGTGGAGAAGACAAGCATCACCACCCTAAATATGCTCCTAGAGAAAAGAAACATAAATTTATTAAGGTCAAGTTAGGCTTACTACATGTACAAATACTAACTTGTTTGTTGGTTTTGGGGGTCATAAATATGAATGGTTTATTGAATCCTTTCTGAGAGGTTGATTGGGGGAATGGCCTATCATAATTGTTATGAGAAAAGTCACGGGCAACTAAACCGTGATGATTGAAATTTTATAAGTTGTTAGTGGGGACATCTACTTTCACACCAAAGAAAGAAATGTATTACACATTGGATAGTGATAGATTTTGATATGATAAACTCAAGAAATAAAGACCAACTACATGTGGATACGAGTCCTTTAAAAAATTGAGCTCTTCGGCAAGGTACCCACATCATTGCATCAAAAGAAGCTTTCTACAACCTAGTATGGGAGAGATGTGTAACATAATGTAATGTTGACTTGGCATAAGTCGACTAAATATAAGAGTTAAAAAAATATGTGAATGGAAATATATTAACAAAATATGTGAATGGAAATATATTAACAAAATACAACATCATTAAGTCAATTAGATCCATCTTAAGCACGGAGCTATTAAGCACCAAGAGAGATCAAATTTGTTGAAGTGCAAGTCTTTCCTCAAATTTTTGCACTCTCATAAATGTGTTGCCTCTTGAGCTTTGACACTTCATAGTTATGTTCTTAAGATGAATCTAAACTAGTTGGTAGAACTCCAACCCATGGAGTTGTAGCAATGCATGAGCACCACAAGGGTGATCAAAATCAAGACCAACGACTTGCGGATGTGGCTTTTTAACCAAAATGTGAAACAATGGCATTCAACAAGTTACTCATGTTGTTGGTAGAAATTCAAACCATGGAGCTATATGTGGAGTTGTTGCAATGCATGGGTACCATAGGGGGGATTGAAATCAAGCCCAAATCCTTGTGGTTAACCAAATGCCAAACAATGGATTCAACAAGGTACCTATGTCATTGGTAGAAATTCAACCCCCATGGCATTGTTTGTGGAGTTGTAGTGATCCACAAACACTACATGGGGGATCAAACTCAAGAGCACTATAAGGACGTTGAACTTGAAACAACTAACTATGGATATGGGTTCATACCCAAAGGCATTTGGCAAGGCATCTAAATCATTAGTAGAAAATCAATCCATGGAGCTACATATGGAATTGTAAACATTTATGAAGAACCACCAATATGATGCCTCCTAGAGAAATATCAACTTAGGAAGACCAAGATGAGGTTTTACTAAGTGAACAAAAGTGAGTGGTGATTATCTCTCTTTGTTGGTTCTCTAGGCTCATAAACATAAATATTTTTTTAAGAAGTTGAGAGGATGACTTGGAAAATGCCATGACATCAAATTACATCAAAAGTTTGTAATGTCCCTAGCTAGGCTAGGCTGGAATATTATGTTTATTGTCCAAAAATTGTTGTTTCTCTTTGTGTAATTTTGTCAAACACTTTGCATTAATGCTGATGGTAACTTCTTCCAAACAGTTTGCATATATTTCAAGGATAGGAATATTGTTAAACATATTGCATGCATCCATTACACAAAAAATCTAGAAGATAACCATGACATCTTATTGTGGCTTGAAACCCAAAATCACAACAATACAAAGATCTCTAATGGTTGTAATAACAACTACAAAATACTCCTAAACACACGGGTCTAATGGTTGCAAGGCAACTGCAATGTACACCAACATAAAATAATTCAAGAAAAACTTGGCAATGATGCCAAAGGATCCTCCAGAGATGTTGTCGGTTGTTCCAAGGCCCTACTAGCCTCACTAGACCTCCTGCAAACCCCACGACTCTATCAAAGAACCCCTCTAAGACCTCATGGGTCCTACCAACCACCCATATTTGCAAAGAACAGGGATCGACCCCTTCAAAAGACTCCAATTTGTTTGCTCCAAGCCCACAGACCTCCCAAACCCTCATTGTGTTGTCAAATGGGCATATCGACCCTCACAATGGCTCCACATCTCCTTTAATTCCCTCATATTTGCAATGGAGAGGGTTTGGCCCTGCAAAATAGCCTCCACGGCTCCCTTACCAGCTTGGATATGTAGAGAAAGGGGTGGGACAACCTCCCTAAACCCCACAATCCTCTCGGCCTGCTACAACAATCCTCATGGCTCTGTTAGGAAGAGGATTGACCCTCCAAATGTCCACAACTCTCCAAAAAGGAGTCAGATCGACCACTAGAAAATCTACAAATCTTCTAAGACAAATTGTTGTGCCAATAATCTGCAGATGAATCTCAAGAAGAAGAAAAAAACTCCAAATAAGACCCCGGTTGGATCCTCCTATTTGTCCAACTATGATGGATATCTCACCACTGAAACCAAACATTAAATGGTGGAAGGGTTTTGCCAAATCCCTGACTAAAACCTTGGCTCCAAGAGCACATCAATAAGAGATCAAATAATAATGCTAAACCAAGTTCCCCCTTTTCGACCAAATCAAACCTGACCCTTATTTAATGTCACTTTAGTAAATCCTTGTGGTTCCATTTTTCTACTCACTATAGCTTTATTCATGTCATTATGGGGATTGAACCCAAGTGGGGAGGAAAACAATCATTCCTCACAACCATCCAAACTACACCCAATTGATAAGAGTCTTATAAACTACTAAGTCATTTTAAGGGTACATTACAAAGTTATTCTAAATATTGGAAATGCCATCAAATTACACTATATAAGTTTTCAAATGCCATCAAATTACACTACACAATAAAATGCAATCAAATTACACTACACAAGTTTTCCTGAATATTGGAAATGCCATCAAATTACACTACACAATTTTTCCTAAATATTGGAAATGGGCCATCAAATTACATCACAGAAGTTTTCCTTTAGTTTAAGCTCCCAGAAAGCTAAAAAGGGAAAATCAAAGCAAAGCAATTAAGACGAGACCTGAAAATGAAGATTCTGATGAAGACGAAAGCATCGAAGCCAGCAGCCGACAAGAATTCGTCTGCGGGAAACCGAAATGCCCTGACGATCCAGCCGGGAGAAGGCACCAGCCTCTCTAAACTGAAAGGCCCGCTTCGCTTGTCCCGCTCCTCGGCCACCATGCGAGGGGCGTACACGTACACATTACCTGGTTGCTTTCTCAGCAGCGAATACAATGACAGAAGCAGAACGCAGAGCGCTATGTTTATGCCTGCCGAAGTCAAGAGCGCTGACACTATCATTTTCGCCTCAATTCGATTCTGTTCTCTCTTCTATACAGCGCTCGACGTCACCTCATTCCGCTCTGGTAATCGATACACAAGGGCTTAAATTGAACATGATAAAAGCATTAATTTATTGCGCCTGTAATTGCCTTGATCTTCGGCTGCGCCACAGCTGCCAGTCCTCTCTTCTTTTCTCCTGTGAATTGTAAGACTAAACTTGCTAGATCTCTTCTTGCTCAAGCAGCTCATTCAAATCGATAGATAGCGAGACACGAGGCAGCTTATTCAAATCCATAAACACGCAGACATTTCGTATATATACCGATAACGATTTGTTTTTTATAATTCGCCACAAATCCAAAGCTGAAGACGATGGAATTGAAAGCACATAGCTGTAAGAAATATCATTTTAATGAAAAAAAAAATTGGTGAAATGAGAACGATACACTTGGTGCAATGATGACCATAAACATATTTCTCAATAAAGAAAAGGGAAATTGAGAAGTTCATAAGAACACTCTTCCTTACATTGATAATCACTTCATAAATGAAAAAAAATTGGGTGAATCTTTTAAAATTTGAAAGTTTATGTGTCATATTATGAATTTATTTAAAAAAATGAAAATATAAAATTCATATTCCTTTTGGAAAAATTGCATTACGTATGGTGTTAGATACTCCGGGTTTGATATTCCATTTTTTAAGAGCATGGGGCGTTTAAAACTATAAGTACTTATAGAGAAAGGGAAGAAATTAAGTATATGTCTACATCACATTATAAAGAAAGGGAAGATACCCAGTTTATGTTTACATCATATTTTTATAACAACCTTAATTGGTACTGCAAGTGTTTGATTGTTTTACATTTTTTTTTTACTTAGATTTAGGTTAATTGGTTGTCATCCTTGCCTTCTTTGTTTTTTCCATTGGTTGTTATCCTTGTCATTTTCTAGTTGTTATCCTCTTGATTCATTGTTTTATGTGGGAATGGTTGTTGACTAACGCAAGTATTAATTAATATGATAATAAATATAGTATTAATAAATATGATATAAATAAAAATAATTATGTTTGTGTATTTACTCATTAACATGTTTAGTTAAGAATTCAATATGTTATTTAAGATAATTGATAACATTTTTATTTATTTATATGTATAAATATTTTTTTATTAAGAGATGAAAATTTATGAATTCTAATTTTACATGAACATTGTAAAAATATCTATTTTAATATATGGGAAAGAGAATTTGACTTTTTCATCTTTGTCATTAACATGTTTAGTTAAGAATTCAACATGTTATTTGAAGTAATTGATAACATTTTTTATTTATTTATATGTATAAACATTTTTTTTTATTAATGGATGAAAAATTATGAACTCCAATTCTACATGAACATTGTACAAATACCTATTCTAATATATGGGAAAGAGAATTTGACTCTTTCATCTTTGTCATCAAGATCAAAGATTTTATCAATTAATTATTATGTGATCTCTCAAACCAATTTATGTGCCCATTAAGTCACATGGTTAAGTGTCAGATACCATAGTTACAAGACTCTTAGAGTTTTCCATGTATTTAGTGATTATATTTAGATCAATTAAAAAAAATGAGTTGAGTTGAGTTTAGTCAAGAAGTAATTATATGTTTAACTTAAGTTTTTCAATGTTTAATATGAATAAGATAAATTGGTGAAATTTATAGTTTTAATGGAGATTTATGTTCAAATTCCATAAAGATTATGTTTAGAAAATAAGGCGAAGAAAACTTTGCAACATATATTATAATAAGTTCTATAAAACTTTGTAATATGTATTGTGTTAATGTGATGTAGGATTCATAACTCTTCATGAAAATATGAAAAGTGTTTACAAATGTTAAAAAAAATATTGATGAATTTGGTTAAATTTATGAAGTATCCAACCATTTATGAGCATATTGCAATTGGAATGACATTATTTTTTAGGGTCTCCAATCAACATGGAATGATCAAACTGTTGGACTTCAAGCTTGCAAACAAAATTCATGAACAGAGACAAATATAAAAAAATAAAACATCACACACAACACAACACATCAAAGACGAATTTGGGGGCAACAATATTCTTTATTACCCAACCAAGTAATGGAAAAATGAATACAAGTCTCAAGAAGCTCATCACAAGCTTCTATATTTATCCAGGAGAGATCTCAAGCATTTCTAGGTATCCAAAAAGTCAAATGCTCAAGAAACCTCCAAACGAATGTAGCAACAAGGGTATGTGTTGTCACAACCCAAGAATCTCCACCTTGACAACAATTTCCTGATACCTTGCCCAACAAATCAAACATCACCTTCCTACAAGCCAAGAGAAGCCAAACACCACCACAACTTCTCTAACAACATTGGTTTCATGAACATGTCTACAAAGTTTGCTCCAGTATGGACCACTACACCTCCATTGAATCAACATAACCACAAACTAAATCGTTGCAACCACTATAGGTGATACTCGTGCTTCTCACATAACGAAAAATCCATTTCTATGTACCTGGTTTTTCCATGTGTCCACTAACAACACCAACTACATGTGAAATATTTGAACATTCCCGTCGAAAAACATCAACCTTCCTACTAACATACGATACACGAGACATATAACCATTTTATTCTTCATTACTTAGGACATAAACCTGAAGAAAGCTTACAATGGAAAGCCAACGAGATTTTTACCAGTTTCACATTCTTCATACCAAATTTCCTGAGTATCTTCTTCACATACTTCTGTTGTGATAATCAAAGCTTACCATATTTCCTATCTTTGTGTATTTCTATGCCCAAGATTTGTTTTGTTGCTCTTGGATCCTTCATCTGAAACATACTAACCAACTGAGCCTTTAACCTGCTGACATAAACCATGCTTTGCTTGCAACAAGCATATCATCAACATAACACCAAGATAATGAATATGCCATAAAAAACATGATCATACTCACTTCTTAAGAACTTTGGCTCACCATGAAGAAATCACACATCTTCTACCATTTCCTAGTTACCTTAGGCCATACAATGATTCCCCGAGTTTGAAAATAAATCTCCCTTTGTGATCTTGAACAACTCATGATTATTCCATGTACACATCTCTGCTAATGATGATTTGTGGGCAGTAGGATCCCATAATCTACATCCCTTTATTCCATCACCATAACCAACAAAGATGCACTTCCTTGACCAAATACGATAAAGACAACCAAGTGAGCCTTTACATCTCACCTCCAGGCCAATTTCAGTGGAGTGTCCTAATTCCTTTAAAGGCTTCATTACATGCATGGGATATAAAATCAAGGGCTACCAAAATACCATGGACCCATAAACCATGACTCTTGAACTAACTTCCCTTCTTTTAAAATTGACTTGGGATTTCCCATGACCAAATCCGGCGCAAACTATAGGTTGGGCAAAGCCTGACCCAATCCATGGGATGGCGATAACGGTGGGAGACTTTACCCACTGTCACCTGAGATAAACCCTCCCTCGCTTATGTGAAGGAAAAATTCGACACAAGGGGGAGTCCCAGGTCACCTTGGGGGGAAATGAGATGGAAAGTGATACTTATGAAGAGATGCCCCTATAGGTCAAGTTGCTAAGTGGAGAGTGGCTTGACAATGAGCTTCAAAGGTAGTTTACGACTGTAAAGTGTTTGAGTACATGCGGAAGATGGTTGTACCTAACCGAGACACAAGAAAAGACAAGATACAAACTAGACAATCCAATGGACAAGCAAGTTAAGCTTGTTGTCCATATTTTCATCAGTCAACATAAATATATATCAGCAAGTAAAATAGCTAGTTATTTCATATTTAACTATCAAAATTGTCAAATAATTATTGGACTTTGAAGTACTAAAACAGTAGATAACTTTCCAATACTTAAGCATGGACTTTGATGGTAAATTAGGGTTGCCAAATGAAGTTATCAACAAAGTGCTAGGGAAGCCTTATGACTGTAGAAAATAATTGCTACAACAACAAGTTCCAACCATAAAAATCAACAAGTAAATCGTAAAAAAGATAGCCCATAACTAGCAGAACAATAATCTAGGTTCAGAAGTCAATTTCCATGATTGAAAAGTGAGTAAATGATGAAAGAAAGTGAATTTTGTTGCAGACCTAATGGTTGTAGCATTAAATTTATTGCAGCAATGAAATTCTTGGCTAAAAGAGGACACCCTTAGGGCATAATAAAGTTTACAACATGTAGAAAATATTCCAACTTAAACAATTTTGATATCTCGTAATTCTACGTATCCCAATACAATGATTTTATTTCTCCAATGCAAGAGATTAGTGCCTTTAACTATTGGGTTATGGAGTCTTTAAAAAATAAAGAGCTAGTTGTGCTACTTCCTTGGGGGTGTAATCCCTTTTATTCCCTAAGGCAAGCAAGACTAACCAAGGAAAACCCTTTTACTCCTCCTAGTATCCTTTATGCAACAAATTATTCCAAGACAAATATGATGGGATTAGTGGGGTTGTATGCTCTTATACTCTCCAAAAGCTTAGCAAATTAACCTTGTGACCAAGAAAAGAAGCAATAACATGAAAGATTCCTTACCTAGTCCAAGCATTAACAAGATAAACTCCTTTTAACCAAGAAAATCCACCATAAAAGTAAGAAATAGCTGCCAAGAAAGATAGCACCTTACTTCTTCATCCAATAGCCAAAGCAAACCATAGCAAGAGAGATAGCCAATATTGCCCGGGTGCAAATTTTAGCCAAGAATCCTCTCCAAGATGGGAGAGTTATGATGTGAAAATGAAACGAAATGATCTCTATTTATACAAATCCTACTACAAGTGTTTGTCCACTTAAAATTAGGGTAAGCCACAAAGTAAGGGGACAAAACCCCTTCTTTTTCCCATTTACATTATTAAATTCAAATTTAACCCTAAAATGCACATAAGAAGCCCTAAAGAAGCATGACGTCACCCCTCACGGTAACGTTTTGGCACCTTTGCAAGTCGTTGGAGTGGAAAGTGAAAATCGTTGGGCCCTCTAGGGCTTCCCCCTCATGCGCTAGGACTTTCTCCTCCAAATCAAACCCTCATCCATCAACCAACACCACCACCCCAACCCTAGCCCCAAGGTGACGTCAACCTCCTCAAAAGTGATGTTTTAGCCTCAAGAGAAAGTTGTTGGGACAGAAAAGGGTTGGGTTAGGTCCTCCAAGGTGTCTCTTAAGGCCTCCAAAGGTTTTCATCATTGTTTGGTGTGTGGACCATGGCATCCAACCTGTGGGATTCAAGCCCTAAGGAAGCTCAAGCCAGGCTTGTTCTTCCAAATCTATCCACCAACTAGGTCTTGCAAAGACAATGAATACACCCTCCAAGGATATCAAGTCAAATGCAACGTGATGAGTAAATCAAATCAATAAAAGATCCATCTAAGCATGTACATCAAAAATTACTTCATCAAAATAAACAAGTGCTCAAAGACCCTATGCAATTTTCCAAGTTTAGGTATGGGAGGGTTGACAAAGTGACCTATTGAGTGAATCATACCTCAAGTTTAGGAGTGTTTCCGAAGTGGACCCCTCTCTAAGACATGTGGACAAAGTGACATGGATGGGGGAAAGATTCTTGGGCATGGGGTTCATGACATACAAGGGACCATAGTATCTCACTTATGGGTTCCTTTGTAGAGGGTGTGTTGCACCTTCATTTTCAATGCAACCTTTTTCCTAGCCCATTTATTGCCTTTTATTCTTTTTAAAATGTTTCTAAGTTGAAGCCAAGGTGGGGCTTCAACCTAAGCATGAAAAACAATGCCCACCTTGACTCTACCTTGGTCACATGATGCTTCCCCAAGTTGAATTCATGTGCGGGGCTTCTATCTAAGCATGAAAAACAATGCCCACACATGCTCCACATTGGTTCACATTTTGCATTAGTTATTGTTACGGGTCCCATTAGTTTCTTATGAGAGACATTTCATTGTCCTCGGGATCCCTAAGCAAGCATCTAGAAATTTCATATTTGGATTTTATCTTTTTCTATCTATAAGCCTCTGGGCCTTCAATCCCTTCTTCCCATGAAATGAGGAACAATCCCTTCTTCAGTCAATACACCCGAAAATCCCAAAAGGTAAGGAGATGAGGGGATGAAGTATGGAAAGTGACAAGCATGGTCGAGAATGGCACGATGACTCATCAAGAAGACATCACAGTAGCAGTCCTATCCTTAAGGGTGGCCCACTTACTAGGGCGTAATGTCAACCACCAAGGTGAAACAAGGCAAAGAGCATAATTTCCAAGCAGACATTACATAATCAAAAGCAGTTTAAAATGTAACAAACTCAAATGCCTCAAATATTGAAATGATACTCACCATAATACTTGACTTGTACCTCATGGAGAAAGACCCATTGTCTTCTAGAATCCAGCTGATGTGGAGGATAACCTCATGATGAACCTGGAACTGTGGTGGTGAAGTGGGTCTCTGTCTATGCAAGTGGACACTACTAGTCAAGTTGTCTCTCGATACTCCATTTATGCAACCTGAGGACCTCAAGACATCATCTCCTTAGTTATCCCTAAGAGTTGGGGATAACACGACCAAACTAGCTAAATGAGTCTGTACCATTCACATTCAAGCCCCACCCCCCTCAAAGTTTATAACCAGGGTATCCAGGAATACTGCATGCTCCCCCTATCGTCTAGGTCATCTAGAATTTACCGATGAAATTTCAAACCTCGGGTACGCATGCCTAACCAAGTCTTACATTCATATGCCCATTTACCAAAATAATAATAATAATAACTCCACCTCAAACCTTGCATTCAAAAATATCTTCCTAGCCATCGCTTTGACCTCTGTCGCCAATAACCAACTCGATTATCCATAACACGCTCCTCTCTATATTATTTGTCCAATAGAAGCTCTCCATGGTGCACCTCTAGCCTGACCACATCTTTGAAGTCTAGCACAATCTTCTTCAGGACCTAGACATCTGTGGCTTGGATTGTGCCCTTAGATCTCTCCACAGCTTCCAGGAGATGGATACGATGTCAATTTACATCATTGTCGGCCACTTTGCTTCATCACTCCCATTGATGAATATTATACACCTATAGCATTCACCCACATCGGGACCTTACCGAGAAAACTTGGGTGGCATCATGATTTGGACCATAAAGCGTCCAATGGTTGCTCATAGTAATGCCTATGCCTAGAGCTCTGTCAGTGAATCAAATCATCATATGAGTAGAAAGCATCAATATAAGCGACAACCCCCCTTTGATAAATTCACATTGTATTCGTAATATGTGAAACCGTCTCCATCAAACCCAACCATCGACCATAAGAATCAGAAGAGCAAAATATGCCCCTACACATTGCCAATCGTTGGCCTTCGTGTGTGCCAAGCACTCGTCGTGGCATGACTCTACCTCTGCGCAACTGCTTCCATTGCCCCACCAGTTCATACCACTTGTTGATATCCACTAGGGCATCCACGAGCACCTGCGCTGCCTCATTGGAGTCTTCCACCACGTTCTTCTGCCTCAGCGCCCTCTACGAGTCTTCCATGGGCGACCAAATGCCCAGTCCCGACTTTGAATCTGCCATGTGGAGAATTAATCCATTTTAGGCCTCTGCCTCGAGGTTTAGGGTTTTTGGAAAGAGTTTTGCAGTGAGTTTCCCATCTTGCGAAATGACATCAATGGCTTTAAGGTTCGATGTTCCAGGCCCTTTCTAGACGAATCCCAAGGGCACAGACTGTTGTTGCTAGGATAAATCTTCCATAAAAAAATTTTGTGGAATGGTAAACAATGTCACTTCAGTTTTGGTCTCCATCACCAATACAATGAGTTCTACTACTCCTCATCACACAACCAAGCATGTTTCCTTCCTTCAATATGGTCTTAGCGCCTCATCTCAACCGGTCTGTTCAACACTCAATCGAGCCAATTATCATTGGGTGCTTCAAAAAATGCACGCTTATCCACATTCTTTGCCAACCCATCTAGGATTCCATTCCCACCCTCACCCTTCGCAAGATTAGCTCGTTCTCCACTCAATTTTTTTTCTCTGTCGCAAACCAATGACCATACGACAACTTCCTTCTCATGTGGCTATGCTCAACTCATTTCTTCCTCTGTGTGTGTGAACCAGTTGACCTCGGCTCTCACATGCCAACATTCAACCTCACTCTGATACCAATTGTTGGAATTCAAGCCTGCAAATGTAATTCACGAACAAAGACAAATATAGAGAAATAAAACATCAGACACAACACAACAAAGAAAAGATGAATTTGGATGCAATGGTATCCTTTATTGCTCAACTAAGTAATGGAGAAATGAGTACAAGTCTCAAGAAGCTCCTCACGGGCTTCTACATTTAACCAGGAGAGATCTCAAGTGTTTCTAGGCATCCGAAAATCCAAACGCTTGATAAATCTCCAAACGAATGTAATGACAAGGGTATGTGTTGTCACAACCCAACAAAAACACAAGATAGTTGATCTTTAACATTATAAATCAATTTTATAATTGAAGTTGTGATTATGATTTTTAAAGTATTTTTGAGTTTTTGTTTGTCGAGTTTTTTCTTGAATATTTTTTAGAATTTGAGGTATATTTTGTCCCTTTGACATACCAAGCATTTGAAAGTACAGGTCGTATGATGTTGTTTTATATGTAAGATGAACAACAAGTGATATTTACTAGTAACACTAGCAATCATTGATAGTGTAATCTTTTCAGCATGTTCGATGGATGGTGAATAGTGTGGTATCTAATGGGCAGGAAATGAAGGTACACTATCAATCATTGGTAGTGTGCATGGTGGATAATTTTCACCAAAATGAACCTTATTCCACAATCTTGCTTGCTCTTACTTTAATGACATATTCCTATGATGAAATTTTGTTAGATATTAATAATTAATTAATTGAGTGTATGTTGTGAATAATTTCACATATATAGTAATTATGAGACTTTTTTTTATTAATGTTAAAGTTGAATTTGAATTCTATTTCTCCAAATTAATATGATAAGGAGCAGTCTAATCATTGTGGTAGTCTAAAAGTTTTACGAATTAGTTTTTTTGGGTCACTCAAAATAATGGGATAACATGAAAATGATAAATGTTAAATGTTAACATTGCATAATCCAGTTACATCGAAAGTATTCAAGGATGTTGAATCTATTTTTACATTAAAAACAACAAGTTCATCAAATCCAAAATTGCAATTTTGGAAAAGATTCCATGATCGACCTAGTGATGACAAACTAGAAAAGCTCAAATTCATAGAAAGTTTATCCTTCTTCCTAATAATATAGCAATCCTCCTTCACAACACCAAAATCCAAAATCCCAATAAGTTAGAGTTCCAAATTATCTAAAACTCTAATTGATTTTTTAAATATCTAAGTCAATTTAAAATGAGGTAAAACCCTTAAACATAATTTCAACATGCATAAAACTTAAATCATGATAAAACTTTAACCATACCTAAAAATTTAACCTAATTTAACTTAAAAAATCACCTAAAAATCAAATATAATTACTATACATTTAACTTATTTCATATAATAACACATTTTTACACTTCAACTTTAACATCGTCAATAATATCATACCTCGTACATTATAAATCACTTCATTCTACTTTAAAAATACCATTTTATTCGAGCTTAAAATAAAAAATAAAAAAATCCAATGCTTTGAACATAGTTACTTTGATTGCACGCAATGTGGCCAAAAAAAAGACAAGTGCCCATCCCATTACTACGTTACTCCCATGTCATGATTCTCCCCACTTGAACATCACTCTCATTCATAAATTATTAGATTAATTGCATCGAATAATTAACACATTAGAGTTGACATTTCTTTTGTTAATCGGTCACAAAGATTGAAGGATTATTGCAATTCCCCCCGCTTGATTTGGTTTTGCCTTAAGTGGGGCCACAAAATATGTGGCCATTGTTTTTCGGTCACAAAGATTGAAGGATTATTGCAATTCCCCCCACTTGATTTGGTTTTGCCTTAAGTGGGGCCACAAAACATGTGGCCATTGTTTTTCGAAGAGTTAAGTGAACGAATATATATGTGTATATGAAAATTATGTTATAATCATGTTTAAAGTTTAGTTTAAATTAATTTTAAAATAAAATTAAAAAATTAAATGCACATAGAAATATATGTTGAATTTATTGTTAAAAATATCAAAAAGTTTGTAATTTAATATGATTAATTAATAGTAACTAGTTTTTTTAGAAAAATTTTAGGAGAAATTTAAGGGATGTTTCTTCACATTTGTGAAAGACATTTTTAAGTTTGTCATCCTAAATTAGTGTGTCTCATCGAGGGGATTAGAATTGAGGGCTTGTTAGCACAAAACTAGACAAATGCCCAACAACATTGGAGACAACTTGTTGAGCTAACCCCTTGGGCTTAGTTGTAACTAATTAAATCACTTAAGTCGAAATTATAAAAATATTAAAAATCTACAAAACAAATTTGAGATTGAAAACAAGGGATCTTGAAAGCAAAGAGAACTAGTAAAAACATCAAAGGGAAGAGATGCTTAATTTGAAGAAAGGTGGAATCAACATAAACAAAACTAAACATTCTAAGCAAATTTTACAAATTAAAATGAACATGTATATTCATAAATCGAGACCTTATCACACAATACCAAGCTTAATTGAGAAAGGAATTCCAAAAAGTCAGATGCTAAGAAAACATGCGAATGGGCAATAATAAGGAATAGAAGTGCAATAATAATAGATAACTTCCAAAGTAACAAATATGGATTAAGAAAACTTAGGATGCTCACATGGAATTGCCAAGGATTCTCTTGGAGGAATGGCCCTAAGATAAGCTCAATACAAACTTCAATTGATCTTATATTGCTTGTTGAAATGTAAGAACACGATGAATCTTGAATGATCCATGATGTAGATAAAGTTGATGTGCAAGGGGAGATGTGGTATTTGTTGCTACATCCATAAGGAGCTTAAATTGAATATTAACATGTATAAGATTGATCCCTATAGCTAATATATATTGCTTAATATCACTTTTGAATATAAGGATACAATTTTCCTTCTTGTTTATTGCATTTCCCCTTTCAACTCTACCTTCAACAATAGCCCCGATCTTGCAATTGAATGTTCTTTTATTAACTTTAGAAAATTGTTTACTACCCTAAAAGCCAAAGGCAAAATTCTTCTTCTTGGAGATTTTAATGCTAGAACTGGTAGAGGTCCATCCAATATTCTAACTCATAATTCCAATCTCAAACCTTAATTACAAAAGATGCTCTAAATATATTGAAACAAATTTGAGCTTCCTAGGTTGATGTCTTGCCATGACCTAAGAATTTGTGGGTTGAATCATTGGCTTAACTCTCACCTTATGACTTGCATTCACAAGAAGGGTAGAAGTGTCATAGATTATGTCATCTTCTTGCTAAATAAAATTGATAATGTTGAAATAATGGAGGATAACAAGCCAAATTCTAATCATTGCCCCATCATAGTAACTTTAAATATAGATACACCCTTGAGGAAACTACTTGCACAATATAACCAATCAAGTTCTCTTTGAAAATAAAAAAAACTTCACATTTTCTCAAGGAGATACAAGAGTTGTTCAATTATGATATGAAAAATGATACAATTGAGAATTTATATGAAAACATTACTTTGAATATTTGTTTTTTCTTAGAAATTTGTTCTTGAAAATTTCACATTAGAGGAATGCAACATCTTCCAAACCCTTCGTATGACACACATCATTCAAGAACCAACATGCTACAAACGATCAACTTATCACCCTTACAATTATTGCTAAGGATTGTAGAGACAAAAAATAAGATCTTATATGTTAATTTGTTGATTTTAGAAAACCCTTCAACTTTGTGCCTAGAACCAAGCTATGGAAAATGCTAGAAGAAACAGGTATCCCTTCTAAGTGCCATAACAACATGATTAGGATCTACGAAAAGGTTATTGTTAATATGCAATGTAATAATGAGTGGTCAATGAAGATACTTGTAATATTGTTGCTAAGCAAGGGTGCCCCCCTTCTCCCACCCTTCAAAACATCTATATCAATAAAATTGAGCAATTTTTAAGATATGATGGATGCATTGGTATTAACAAGGTTAGACTCGTTGTTGTCTTTCTCTTATATTCGATGATATTGTTCTCCTTGTAAAAACTATTGAATATATCCACAAGAAACTCAAAATTCTCCAACAATTATGCAAAAATTAAGAGCTTACCAATGATATTGATAAAACCAAAATTATCATAATTAAATCTAAGAAAACAATTTACTTCTAATTTTGCATGGTGATAACACCTTGAAGAGGCACACTTTTACAAGTACTCAGATATTTATTTCAAATTCCATTTGAACTAGAATCACAATGTCAAGAAAATAATCATTGGTGGTTGGAAATATTATTGTCATATGGAGAATTGTTGAGCTATGAGACTAGGATAAGAAAAAAAAAAAATTTCAACTCTATCTTTATATCAGTTATGCTTTAGGGTTGTGAATTTTGGGCCTACAACATCTCTTGTGAGACTTGGACTAAAATTGAGCAAATCCAAAGATGCTTCGTAGCCTATAATTTTAAAATTAAAGGCATCATTACCTACATCATTCTCTTCATTAAATTTCAATGTACTTTTGTGGAGTATAAAGCCATGATTTGATATTTGGATTATAAACACAAATTGCTCAAGTTGAGCAAGATGGGCTCCTTGTTATTTCTTCTCATGTGAACAATAGCCACCACAGGATTATAAAAGGTTGAGCTAGAGATTATGAGGCTTGCCTTAACTACTTGAACATAAAAGAAGATGTTAAGATTAATAATATCAACAATATTAAATCTTACATCCTTGTGTAAGATTCGAGATGATAATGAAACCATGAATAAGAGGAAGCTTAACTACTACAAAGATGTTATAAATCATAATTTCATTGGTCTAAGCTATTTTCCCAACATTATGAGCTCAAAGAACAAAATTCATATTTCCAAAATTAGGACTAATTCTGGCGACTAATGTAGGGAAAATAGTCATTCAACTAATCCAAAAACACCATAGGATGAGTGATTTTGTGAAATTTGTAATACAAAGGAGTGTTTGACAAAACAGGGTATTCCCACACAGGATGAACACCTTAATCAACTGCTCACACAACCATATCAAAGATCATAACACCAGTGTTTTTATGTGGTTAAAACCCTCTAAGAGGGAAACAGTCCATGGCCCTAGTCAACGTGGCCACTTGAGACAATTTATTAATGCAAAAGAAAAATATTGTACATATGAGTTTCTCACAATCAATCGATGAAAAATGACCCTCCATTCTCTTTAAATAGAGATCATGGACCAATCATGTGTCAATTCATTGATCAATCTAGTCATTAAGATCAAGGAGAATATGAGTTGACAGATCACTCCATGTCTAGAACATATTGTGACCATCAAATTACATAACTACAAATGCATACTAAAGAAACATACTTTTACCTAAAGACACATTAGACCAAGTTGATCTTAACCGACTCCTAAGTGTCTAAATACCCTAACATCCCCCTTAAGAACAACTTATGACAGGATTGAATGATTTACAAAGGTGACACAACAGGGGAGAGAAGGAGACATTAGAGACTATCCCCACTTAATGACAACTTCTTGAACTCCTAACATAGATCTAAGTTTGGAGAAATTTTCGTTTGTAAGAGACTTTGTGAAAATGTCTGCAACTTGATCATCTATGGGGGAAAATAGCACTTCAAGAAAGCGATCATGAATGAGCTTTTTGATGAAGTGCATTTGTAACTCAAAGTGTTTGTTGCGTTGATATTGAACCGGATCGTTGGCAAGTTTGATGGAACTTTTATTGACACCAATGGGTGTTTGAATGATGTTGTTGGAATCAAAACTTTGAAAGGATCTATATAAGCCACACAGATTCTTGACTTCCATTAACCACTACTCGGTACTATGCTTGTTTTGAAGAAGATCAAGAGTCCATTGTTTCTTACAAGCCCAAGTGACAGGTTCAAAACCAAGACTAAAAAAATAACATGGAGTAGACTTTCAATCATCGGAGTTGCCATCTCAGATACCATCTTTGACAAAATAGGGTATTCCCAAACAAGACGAACACCTTAAGCAACCACTCACACAACCATATCAAAGATCATAACACTGGTGTTTTTACATGGTTAAAACCCTCTAAGAGGGAAACAGTGCACGACCCCAACCAACATGGCCACTTGAGGCAATTTATTAATGCAAAAGAAAAAAATTGTACATGAGAGTTTCTCACAATCGATCATTAGCCAATGACCCTCCATGATCTTTAAATAGAGGTCATTGACCAATCA
>ML795405.1:143913-165567 GCA_009831015.1 Picea engelmannii
AGCTTCCATTGAATCCATCTTAGTATCCAACTTAGCTTCCATTGAATCCATCTTATTTTGTAGTTCATTTATGTCCCTACACATTTCTTCACCTTCATCAAGAGTCCAATTAGGATTTTTTGGAGGCTTATTTGGTGTAGAAGTTCCCTTTTTTGGTGGCATGTTGGCCAAGTATCACTTTTGAATCTTGATTTTGAGGCAGTTCTGCTAGACAATATTTATTCTATTGTATCTCCCAAGTTTAGGTCCTTATGGGTATGAAACTTTATTTTATGTAGTTATCTGATAATTCTTCTCTACAATTCCATAGGTCTGATCAAAATTGGATGTGCCAAGTGGAATTTACGTTAACTTCCCCACAACTTGCCGTTTTTTGGCCTTTCCAGGAGATCTCACTTGTATAGCATGCCCCGCAGAAAATAATTGATATAAAATTCTGAAACTCACACCCAAAATACTATAGACTGTCCACGATCCACTGAAACCAGTCCCACTCAGTTTGGATACTCTAGCAAGAAGTTATGATTGTTTTACCGGGAACACCTTCTTGAGACTAGTCAATAGGACTAGTCAGATACCCTATCTTGCACAAGGTGTATCTACAAATTTAAGATGACCCAGAAGCTAAACATTTTACCATAGATACTTTACTAGTTTTTGTAAATGGGCTTCGGATTTCAGGGTCTGAAACGTTACAGAAATTTTTTTATAGCGAAAATTCCGCAATGACTCATTTCAGGATGATTCCAGAACCCTATCTTGTACAGGATGTATCTCTGAAAGTGTAAGGCCTCAGGAGCTAAATTTTGAACCCAACGTACCTTGATCCGTCTACTAAATATCCTTCAATTCGTTCCTTCTGAAATGTTGTATAAAAAAGGTTATAGAAAAAATTCCACGGTGTCTCAGATGTGGCAGCAAAACCACAAGACCTTGAGCTCTGATACCATATGTTAAGAACCAAATATCAATATAGCATAGAAAAACCTCAGAAAAAGTATTCAATGCCTTGAAAAAGATATAATTTCAGATAATAAGCCTCTTCGAGGGGGCAACCTCCTTTTACCCCACTTAAATGTTCAAGTACAAGATGATTCAAAATGAAAATGTCTCCTTGGTATATATAGGAGACTTGGAGGTATAATTACAACTAATGGCCTAAAGCCGACATAAATAAAATAACATTACTGATATAATATGCCCCAATTAAGGGGTAATGAGCCAATATTAGGGCTTAACAACACATTAGACCAAGTTGATATTAACTAACTCCTAAGTGTCTAAATATCCTAACAAGAAGGTTAGAGATGAGCTCAATGTTCTTTTAACTTTCCCTACGCTTAATAATATAAGAAATAAATTCACTCACTTTCATAACTTAATTACTCTTCATGACCTCCTCGCAAATTAATATTAGGTGGTTAATACTAATATTTGTATTACTATACTTTATTATTAATGTCGTTGTTCATATTTATATTTCAATTTTGAATAAAATGCTTCCATTAAACTATTTTTTTTAACATGTTGTTTCAAAAAAATCCTTTGTGGCAATCTTGTGTTTCCCCCCCTATTATCTAAACATTTCTTTCCAGCTCTATTTGTAAGAGTACTAACATGACTAGTATAAACTTTGTAAAAACATTCAAAATACAAGTAGATTTGTGGTACGTATGAAAATTTGATACTACAAGTTTGCCTTAGGCTGAGTGATATTCTTGCTTGTTCCTTTTGTCTCATTGAATTGTTGTTGAAAGTCTTCATCTTGATCTTTGCCATCTTTTCAATACCTGAATCCCCCCCCCCCCATGTTCTTCAAGGATGCCCATTATCTTGCAATATTAATCTTTTTGTTGTACTTCCAAGTTATGGATAAAATCTAAAAGAGTTCTCATTGTAATGTCGTTATTTTTCAAGTGTTCTTCATGCCTTTGTAGTTTCCCATGGATGTATTCAGATTCTCTCGGTTCCATGGTTCTCCAAGTCTGTGGATGTGCACTCCTTACACTACTAAAATTTATATTAACTTGTATGTCCAGTATGGGGCTAAGTGTCCCCTTTTGGCTATTGGAAGGATTGAGGAGGAGAGTAGGGACATAGAGATTCCAACTCCAAATTATATTAGTAAAACAAGGAACTTGGAATCGAAAAGAGGCTCATATACATATAATGTAATCAAGTTTATCTCTAGGCCAGAGAGGAACCACATACTTCCCCCGTCCCAAGTCTCCTATAAAATCCAACTAGCATCTGAAATATTCACTACAGGGTGCCCCAAAAAATGAGTAAAAGGTAGATTGAACAAGGGAGTTGAAAAGGACTTTCCTAGAAATCTCCCACAACATATTTGGCTTGCCCCAGAAAGAAATAATCTACAATTTTTTGGGAATGAAAATAAAGAGACAGAGCCTCCAAGGCCAACTTATATAATCATAACCATATAGAGCCAAAAACTAGGTCAAGATGCCAACACAACATACCTCACAATAAATAACACCTGACAAAAAAACAATCTGCAATTTTCTAGAATAAAAATAGAGAGGCATGGCCTCCAAGGGTGAATTATATCATTATAACCATATTGATCTAGAACCCAAGTCGAGATGCCAACACTACAGACCTCACAAAATATATCACCCCATGCAAAGGGGATTGGAAAGGACTTCCTAGATTTCTCATTCCACCATATTGTCCATCTCAAAGCAAAGAAACAATTACAAATTGATATTTGAAAATGATTAGGTGTGGAATCCAAAGAGGCCTATCACTTGCCTGAGTCTCTAAGTGTTGTCAATCTACGTTCAGGAGGGCATATCCTATTTAATTCTCCAGTTGTTACTCCCATGTGCTAACCAAAAGGTGGAATCTTTGCACTCCACTTAGTCCCCCAACACTTAGAATTTTCCAAGCCTCAAGAGAGTTTATCCCACCTTCCAATAGAGAAATGAAAGTGAGTGGTATAAACATAGGTTGCTCCATTACTTGGCTCATGGTGTTCCTAATGAGCTGAGGGTGAGAATACTTACTTCGCTCGCTTGAGTCATGTGCTCCTTTAATGCAATCCATGTGATCTCTACACATCGTGTTTGATGGAAATTAATGCATGTGATGAACTGAGGGGCTGTAGAAAATATTAACCCCCCTATTTATGCAAATCTCCTAGAGGCAAGCTCGATGCTTCTTTGTCCAGAGTATATAACTTTCCATTTTTTTCCTGTAGAACATGGTAAAGAGAGTACTGGCTCAACTTTTGGATAAGATTTGTTACTCTAACGATGATTAAGGTCAATTGGAGATCTTTCAATGATTCCTTGAATACTAGGGACTTGATGATGGTATCTGATAATTATCAACTCCTTTATCCCCAATTCGATGGCATTGGCCATGCCTTGAAGAAGGGTGTATGCCTTCACTTGATTATTTTTCGCTATTGCCATCCCCAACCCATAGGTAGATACTTGATTTCCTTCACGGTCATAGATGGCCCCTCCCACTCTTTCCACCATTGTATTGTCGTTCGATGCTCCATCAAAAAGTAGAATGAAAGTGCACTGCCTTAATTTACATTCATCAATCTCTTGCTTCCCTAATCTGATTTGCCAATTTATAGGGGCTTTGGTCTTACCAACTTTGGTATTTGTTGGGATTTCTCCAAATTGGTGCATTAAGTCCCTTTCCTCGTTATCCAATTTTTTTTATTCTGTGTGAATATGACTTTGGAGTGCATGGCTTCCATCATTAGATTTTTTTCTTTATTGACCACAACCATCATATTTTCTATAGCTTGGTTAAATATTGTTCTATTTCTGGCTAACCAGAGCTTATAGAGGAGGTACTTTGACAGTGTTGTCCATGTCCACCTGAATAATTGTTTGTTTTTAAAGGATCCATTGTACATTCTATTCCACTTTGTGAAGGCTTAGTTCTAGCAAGTTGGTCTACGTAATCTATGATTTAATCCCACTATAGGAGAACACCTTCTTGTGGAGGTTTTTATGGAACCTCCCTAGAAAATGTATCCCTTAGTTGTTAATAGCAGAGGTTGTTACCAGAGGCGGGCAACCAAAGGTTTTTGTCGAGGATTTTTTTTTCGTGCGTCTTTAAGGTCAATATGCACCAATGCATACATGAACAATAGTGCACCAGTGCGTCAATGTTCAAAAGCACCACCATACTTTATAATAAAAAATATACACATCGAATAAATTGCACTGGTGTTGTTGAACATTACACATCGGTGCACCTTATTTTTACAGTGCATCACGTGCTTCCAAAATCTCAGGCAAGCATCAATGCTCACCGACCCTCCTAAGACACCCTGCTTCTGGTGCTCTACACCAACTTGCATAGCTCCATTGATAGATTCCACGCATTTCCAAATTTTGGAAATTATCGTGAATTTTCATTTCCTCTGAACGATGAAACCATTCCTTCTCGAGATACAAGAGACCAAGTAAATTGTTTATTACCTTCCTATTTTCATTTTCATCTAATCAAAAATTTAATTTAGCTTGAAATTTGGCATGTTTTTCAATTCTTTTTACCAATTTTGCATGGTGCCCCAAAACGCTTTGGCTCGCCCCGAACCTGTGCGTACTGTGTTAAATTCATAGTGAACACCACCACTGGTGCATCTCACATATATGTATGTATCGATGTCATTCAAGCAATAACATTGCGTTAAATTATAAAAAAAAAGTTGTGCGTCTTTTGGAACGCCCCGAAACCGACGCATAATTAGATTCGACCTGCACCGGGACATTTCACTTAATTAACCGCACCACTAACTTAACGTTTTATAAATTTTAATGTAGCAGTGCAACCATCTTAACCAATCACATCAGTACGTACATGAACAATAATGCATGCATGGATGTGTTAATGTTCAAAAGCACTGCCATACTTTATAATAAAAAATACACCCACTGAATAAATCGCACCGATGCGCCTCACTGTCGTTAGACGCACCACGGTAGGGTAAATAAAAAAAATTACCAAACCGATTTTGATTGTTACAATGCATCCCATGCTTCCAAACTCTCAAGGAAGCACCGATGCTCACTGTCCTTCCTAAGATGCCTTGCTTCCAATGCTCTACACCAACTTGGATAACTCCATTGGTAGATTCCACACATTTCCAAAATTTGGAAATTACCATGAATTTTCATTTCCTCTCAATGGTGAAACCATGCCTCCTTGGGACATAAGAGGCCAGGCAAATTTTTTATTACCTTCCTATTTGCATTTTTATCCAATCAAAATTTGAATTTAGCTTGAAGTTTGACATGTTTTAATATATATATATATATATATATATATATATATATATTTGTGCGGTGCGTTGGAACGCTTCTGCTCGCCCTGAAGCGGTGCGTACTGTGTTAAATTCACAGTGAGCACCGCCACCAGTGTGTCTCATATATATGTACACACCAATGTCATTCAAGAAATAACACCATGATCAATTATAAAAATACAAAGCGGTGCATCCTTTGGAATGCCCCGCACTGGCACACAGTTGGCTTTGGCCCACACTGGTACATTTCACTTAATTAACCGCCCCGCTAACTTAACAATTTATAAAATTTAATGTAGAAATGCAACCACTTTAACCAAATGTACTGGTATTGTTTACATAAATGCACTGGGACATATATTGCTCGACTTGGAATAATGGGGCGTCTCATTGGACACCTCTTTCCTATTGCTCTATCCTTTACAACGCACCATGGAAAAAAACGTTGATGCTCCACTATCATGGTAGCACCGGTGCGTTAATGGTAACACGTGCATCGCTTGAGCCGTGATAATGCAATTTAACCTAGCAGCGCCCATCAGTCCAACAAATGCACCAGCGTTGTAAAGACAACAACACCGGGGTGAATTTGTAATAACCAATTAGAATGGTGCTACTTAGTAGATGCACCACTGCAATGTCGGGCGATGCAACAATAATTGTGGTGCATCGGTGCATAACGATTAAACATATGTACCACAACATGTTTTGAAAAATAAACAATGTGGTTCGTCTTTGTTGATGCTTGAATCTGTTAGGACCGAAACGATAACCTCACAAGGATGCAAATCCTCCTGCATTTTTATAGAGGCGATACTCCTCTATCCGAGATTTATAAAATGTGGGAATTTTTATAGAAGTCCGTCAAAGGAAAGTAAAACAGAAAACATAAAATATATTTATTTTCTTTTTAAAAGAGAGTTCCTGAGAATGGACCAGGAAACACATACACATTCATACATTTAAAGTAAATAAACATAATTCCTCACATCCATCATAGTAGGGCTAAAGAATTCTGATCACATAAAAACTAAAAGAAAATTATCTCCATGCATAAGAGAACTTTGACATAGTGATAAATGGGTAGCTCAAATGAAGATAACGATAGATCAACCTCAAAGACTTTATATTCAGAAAAACTGGGTTACAAAGTACATTCGAGATTGTTCCCAAAATAGTTCTCTTGAAATTTCTAAAAAATATATAGTTCAATACATATTCTCTGAAATTAAAATGTGTTTGTCATAATGACTGGGATTGGGGCTCCTGCAGACCATAAAGAAAATATGTATAAGAATGAAGTTCGTAGAAAGAAGAAAGTGGACGACGGAAAGGCAGCGAGACCTGGAAAGAAGAAAAAAGGAAAATATCAGTCTTTGCTTAAACCTTTCTATTTAAAGAGGTGGAGTAACTGGATGAAGAGCTTGATAAAGATAGAAAGATTTGATCAGTATAAACTTACTATGATGGTATCTCACGGTTTGTCACTTGCTCGTTGAGGTCCTTTTATGGCTTTCCTCGGTGGTTATGGGAACCATCTCAACCGTCCTTTGCCCTTCATTGGTAAGCTTGTCAACAACCTTTTTGAACCACTCCTCGATGTAGCTCCTCATTGGTGCCACGTTGATTTCGTGCCGGATTTTTATATTGAAGAGTTCACCTTCCAAGTCCCTTAGATCGATATAAATGTTGCACAATGCTTCTTCAATATCTTGGTTTTTAATCAAATAATCAACTAGCCAGTGTTCCACGTCATCTTCACCATATTCAAGAATGCCATAGAATTTTTCAAATGACGACCCTTTAAAGATCTCAACTTGTTCATTAAATTCTTGTTTGGTTAA
Organism: Picea engelmannii; assembly: GCA_009831015.1. Classification (NCBI taxonomy): domain Eukaryota; kingdom Viridiplantae; phylum Streptophyta; class Pinopsida; order Pinales; family Pinaceae; genus Picea; species Picea engelmannii. The sequence continues at coordinate 151,054 of ML795405.1, forward strand.
AAACAACGAGTTGAGTATCAATTTCGGGTATTGGACTTCATTGGTGCTTCCAGCTAGATCTATCTCAGTTAGCTTCTTGAATAGTGCCTCTCTTCTAGTTATGGCTTGGCTACATGCTTGAACGATACCATTCAAGTTTTTTACCTTTTCCTTCGTGCATGCGTTCAATTTTTTTATTCGGTTCGGGGAAGGGAGATCCTCCTCTCTTCTTCTCAATTATATCATATTAGTAACTTTAACACGAAATTGTACAACCACATCGAGGTAGAAACCTTCCTCGTTTTTCAAATATGCTTGCAGATATTCATGAAAAGCATGTGCTCTTGTTCCAAAAGAGACCATAGTCTTTGACATCTCCCAAGCCTCTGTTATTAATTCCATTCTTTTCTTTATATTCTTTTCCACATAGCCTCAAGATGATGTGAGAAGCCTTGACGATCCTTTTGACTTTGTCGCAGGTGTGGTAAGCTCGATCATTGCTAAAGGAACAACAAGCATTGGAAGGGGCATTAAAGCTCCCTCCAATTCTTTGATTCACTCCTTTAACTTGACATTCTCCACTTCAAAGCCTTCAATAGAGTTGTCTAGAGCATCTCCAGTTGCTCGATGTATCTGGGAGATTTGGGAAGGCCGCATGTTCCGTAGGTTAATCTCTGAACGAAATTTCTCCTTCTTATTCTTTACATCTCTTTTCTCAATAATCAAATTTTTAGATTCGTTGTCAAAAACAACGCTTTTGAAATGCAAAAGACTCTTCTACGTCGAAGGTATCGGTCCTAATTATTTCTATCTGAGGGTTCTGGTGAGCAGTGTTCTCTAGTTGGTCGTCATTGGGGAACACTTTCTCAATGTCAATTTCTAGGTCCATATCCTCGAGCGAGAGATTGTGGATATCAATTTCTCCCCGAGGTCCCTCCACTTCTTGCACAATGTTTTTTTGTTTCTTCCTCACTGGAAGTTTATGAGAACTTTCAATTTTTTCGGAAGGAGAGTTCTTATCTCCTCCTCCGCCTGAAGAATTGTGGGTGACTTTCTTACTTGGGTAGGATGTTGGAGCGCTTCTCCGAGATGTTGTATTCTTTGGCATGACAGTTAGGGATTGAGCACTTTTCTCACCAGGACCTTTTCCTCTCTGCTTGTACAACTCATTGGTGTTGAGAATTGCCTCCAGGTCGTTGGTGTCATGAGAAGGAGTGTCTGAGGTGTTATATCCATCTTCATTCAGAATAGTGTTAATGAAAGAATTGTTGAAACCGACAACCAATAGATGTTCTACAAAAATACCACTAGGGTCAAGCCCTTTTTACTTTTTTCAACATATTTTAAATTGAGGCTGTGGAAGTGGCCCACAAATTCAACAATCTTGTTCATATTCTTGAATATGAAATCCCTAACTTTCCAAGGCAGAGGTATGATTTTTTTTTTCTCTTTTCATGGAAAAAATGCAACCAGTAGGTGTACTGCCTTGTTATCTCAACAACAAACATTTTATCAGATATGTGACATCGAAGCAAGGAAGGATTTTCTTTGGATCCAAAAATCCTTATAACGTTACAATTTTCCATTTGTTCTAGTGTCCCCTTCCTATCCAAGAACTTACTTGCCTAGTCGGACATCCGAGGAGCATTTTTTCCAAACAACAATTGTTTAAAAACCAAGACAAAATTATTAAAGACTTCATAAAAATGTTGGGAGGCCTTGTGCCTCCACAATGATTGATACTAGAAGATTACTGGCTCGAACTCACAATTTACCTTCTTGCAGACAAATAATCTTGGGAATTGACGGCAATGCGCTATCGCAAAGACCAAATAAGATGGCATAAAAAAATTCTTATCCTTCTTGTATTTTGCCAATTGGGAAGAGATTTCAATGGAAATCAACTTACCCAAATCGAAGATGGCCTGTTCCTTGGCTGTAAAATAAAAAATGTAAAGAATCATCTGGGAGATGCTAGTTGTGGTTTCCTGTCCTGTTATCCTCGTAAAAACCCATGCAATTTCACGGAAGGGATTTTTAAATGCGTCAACCTGCAATCTTGTGATGTCCTCGGGGACAGTCGTTGGGTTCTCTAGAAATTCAGGGAATTGGTCGAGTCCATTGTCATGATTTTTTAAGAACTCCCTGCAATCTTCACCTTTGAAGGTGAGCATTGGCTCGGGGAGCCTCAACATCTTATGAAAAACTTAAGGTGACAGAGAGATAGGGACATGGTCCCGCAATTGGATGATCCGCTGGCTTGGAATCTATCTCTCAGCGCACTAGGTGACCAACTCCTTACAATCAAAAACTTTCGGGACACACCCTCCGCGCACAATTCCAGACGTCCAAATTATTTCTTTCTCGACAGAAGGGGATGAATAATAGGAATATGCCATGGACCACTGAAAACTTTGATCCTCGCATCCAAAAATATCCAGTGTATCTCCACAAAACTGTTGTCGACTTGCTGCCATAAGTCGATGAGAACGTTCCCTTGCTCCAGATTATGTTAGGAATGAATGTTGGTGGGAGATAATATAATCCTCTGTAAATCCTGTTTAATGCGCTTTAATAGGAGGTCTCCTCGAGCCTTTCGCTTATTAATGACCATCCCTTCGAACATGTATGGTAAGTTATTAACATTAAAAGCATAGTAAATGTGCATTGGGAAACACGTGAGGGTGGTGGGGACGGGCAGGGGAAATATGTGACTTGGGATTTTTTGTGAACCTGGGAACCTGTGCACCCGAGAGCTCGCGATGGTATGAGGCATGAAATTGTCTAAGTGTGGGAAGACACGGTGGTCAGATGGATTCATGTAGGAATAATGACACTTAGGCAGTTCAGGGAGTCCGAGGATCGAAATGTAGATCACAGAAGTCTTTGGTGCAATACCTCTATCACGAAACACGGGAATATGAAAGCTCGATCACGTCAACCCGAGAACTCATGATCATAAAATTGGCTAAGTATGGAACAACACGACGATCGATCGAACTGGTTAAGGAATTTGTAGATGGAGGTGAGAAAATGTAAGTCCGCCAACCCAGGAACCTGCGGTCTAAAATGCGACTAAGTGTTAGAACTAGAAAGGGATAGTAAGAGGGAAAAAAGAAGAGGGAAAAAATGGGTAAGTGTAGAAGGGGGCAAAGAAAGGGCGAAACGAATTCCGGAAAATAGAAAAGGGGAGGGGATCTTTTGGAAGCATGAAATGACCTCAATAGTATTCTATAAGGCCCCGTTAGCGGTGTGTTAGTAATACAACGCACTACTAGACATCATGTTAGTGTTCTGGTACAATTGACACATCGACACTCTTGATTTAACAAAGGGAACCGTGGATTTGTGTGGCATAAATTTTAGCATTGTGGTGCGTCTTTGTTRACGAAATGAATTGGTGCGGTTAAAAGCATTGAACCGACACGCTTAAAAGCATTGAGCTAGTGAGGAACATCCTATGGGRCGCACCACACACATACTTAGTGGTGCAAAAATAAATGTAGTAACGATGTGTATTAGTAACGACACCACAAGGCAATGATGTTTGTTTGATGTAGCGCACCGACTTCGGGGCGTATGTTATGTTTGCAGCGCATCKRTTGCTTTTTAATATTTTTTTTGCAAAAAAAATAATTAGATTTTTTTAAATACACCTCATTTATATATGTATTTGTTTTATAATTCCAATTTATTTTATCTATATATATGTGCCTAACAATATTTGTATGTGAATCYGAGATGACGAAGCCGACGAGAGGAGGAGGAGGAGCGACAACAACCGGTCAAGACGCACACATCTGTGTCTGAGTGGGAGGCTAGGGAGAGGGAGTTGTTCCCTTACCCTCTTTCATAACTGACACATAAAATTTTGATGGGTATTGGCGTCCTGAAGTTTTATCAGGAGGGTACATCCCATAAGGGGGAACTCTATATTATTACAACCATTGATTCGTCATCAAGATCATGCAAGACAAAGGTTCAGGGTCGATCCTGATCTGTGGTATCATTCCATGGAGGAGGATGTCTATTTCATCAATGGGTTGTCCAGGAGGGGGAAGTATATGCCTCATTTCCCTGCGCTACCGCATAGTGTTGAAGGATATGTTGGTGTTTTATATTATTCTCAGCTCTTGATAGTTATTGTCTTGTGATTAATAACAAGATTCCCTTTCATACAACAATTATCATAGAATAACTATACACTGAAAATATCAATTATAGCAATGCAACAGAAATATCAAGATCTATAAATATTAACCATGCACAATAGACACAAGAACATAATAGTTTATCCTGGGAAACCCAAACTTGGGAGAAAACCCAACAAAATTTCTCTAGAAGAATTCAGTCCAAGATATTACCAGTACATCATCATCAATAGCAGTAACCTAGAAATAGCAAAATTGCCAAAAACTACAGCTGCAACTGCCTTGTGCGAACTACAGATGGAGTTTTCTAACTGTCAAAATGAAATGAGCCAGTCATGTATTTATACTAATCTAGGTGTCGGTCTGGGGTCGACTTCTTATTTCTGAATCTTCAATTACTTTATTATTTTTCCTATGGGGTCGACTTCTCTTCCCGGGTCTCCAACTTCTTCCCTGGGATTTTGTAGTGGTGTAGATGGGTCTTCTTGTACTTTATTGTGGAGAATGATTGTCCGAAGTTGCAAATCTCTAACAGGAGAGACCCAACGAGCATATGTGCAAAGATATGTCAGTCTCCATGTTCATTTGACTTCAGAGTTCTAGGTTCATGGTGGTCAACTGTGGATATCTTCATTTGAGAGAGAGGATGTTAAGTGCCTCTATCCTAATCTCTTGACACTATCATGGTATAGCTCTGATGGGTAGCGCATTAGTTTCTCTATGTTTTATTATGTAGATAGTTTATTGCAGATGCCCTATGTTGACGATTAAAATCGTAACGATGAGTTGCACCCGCAAAGTATTGCTAAAGCGTTATTATTTAACTATGTTAATAATATAATACTAGTAGGTGGGACCCCCTTGTAGACTAGATGTGCAAGGATAGACATATTACACATGTTTTGTTGTTGTTGTGATGTTGCCTACACAATCCTACATTTTTTATGATGCGGTTTTAATTTCATATTGGCATGATAATAAGTGGATAATGCATTATTGTGGAACACTTTTGGTAATCACTTGCGACATTGAATAGGTTCTATGGGTATGAGGATGATGTTGTTACAGTTGATATGCTATTTGTTTGGTTAACGGACTATGTGATTTTCATTAGATTTGAATGGAGACGCATATAGCATTGTTAACATGGATTATTGTGTGGATTTATGGCAAGGGTTAACGTGTAAACTTCTTGGGTGGTGCACTATGCAATGGATATCGTCTCAGATCTCACTATGGTTCGGCATTGAATATACATTGGTTAATATGGCTTGATTATTGGTGAATTTTATGCTTATTTGGATGTCTCGTACTTCGAATTGAAAGGGGTCAGGTGATGGAAGTGACATGTATTTACTGCATGTCACTCCATACTTTCCCTATCGCCCGTCACCCTAGCATTGTTCCATTGTTGCATTTTTTGCTCTGTTGTTTGTGAGGCTCGGTGTTTTCAAGTTTTTGGAAGGGAGGCTCAACCAACTCGCCATTTAAGCATTTTTCCCACATGTATGATTATTTTCTCTCCATACATAATGTATTCTTTGTTGTATGAACCAAATGATGGCTCAATGATGCTTGGATTCTGTGTGTTCTTGAGAATTTTGACTATGTGTAAATGTAGTGTTATGGCTCTCTATGATGACTGAAAAATGTTGGGAATTGCAAGAAAAGGAATGGGTATTTTTAAGTTGCGCGTTGGTTGTTTGATCGGTCAGTGTAGTTTTATGATGGGTCTCTATGGAATAATAAGTAGTAGTGGTGCACTATGGATTTGGGTGGATGATTGAGAGTTTTTGTTCTGTGTATCCCTGTCGGTTAACTCGTTTCCTCTCAATCGTGGTGGTAACCCTTACCCAATCGCAGAGAAATTGCCAACAGTTGTTGTGTTCTTTTCTTCAAACCCTGAGTCGTGGTTGATGGCACGTTCTTACTTTCTTTTCACTGAAGTGTCCCAAGATCCATTCTTGGTTGGCCCCGAACGTTAATACAAGTCTGTGTGGGTATTGGATTGATACAGGTTGTATCTTGGTGTTCTTTCCAAAAGGACGTGTGTGTTCTCACTATTGTTGATGTCAAGTTGTTTCGACTTTTCAGGTGTTGGAAAGAGATGTTATATCTCTATGGTTTTTTTTAATAACCACCACTGTTAAGTTAACCCTTGTCCATTCTCTACAAGTATTAGATGCACCTATGTGCACTGGGTTATTTTACTCTTACTGTCTTTGCTCTCCTCGGGTGTTAACTATTGTTTATGTTGCTGGGACTTGGAGTAATAAGTAAAGACTGTGCGGCTCACTGCTGTGTCTTTTTTGAAATTTATTTTGGCTTGTGGTAGATATAAGTGTTGGAAGACTGCCAACTTTATGTGTTTTGTTTAAAAATACAAACAAGCTTGTTGCCTCCCTACATTTGATTTTGATAGAGCTTGACTTGAACTCTGACTCGTCTCGTCTCTCTTCGAGCACCTTCTGGGTTGTCATGTATTGTTTTATCAGTTAAATGGTTATGGAAGTCTTTAAGACACATTCTCTCTCGTCGAGTCTCTTTCTATTCCTTCTATGAAAAAATTGGTTGAACAAATAAGAATGAAAACGAGCAGTTGCATACAATCGAGGGTTGTCTTCTCATTTGTTATGGTTTCACTCACTGTGTTTTATCCAGCGTGGTCTTGATTGCATATGAAAACACCTGTGTGAATTTTACAAAGCCCGATCAGGGTTCTCGCAAATTTAAAAGATGTATGTGTGTCAGTTGGTTCTATTCGCTTCATATATTATATTGGGATCATCGTAGAGACTACCAATTGTTTTAAAAGGAATTTATACCCATAGAGATAAGGCTCAGGGCTTATGTTTGGGGTTGACTGTTGTTTCATTTTAAGATTTTGTCGATTGATATGATGAAGACCTGTGTATAATCGGGCATGCTTTGAAGTCTGTTCGCATTTTGAAAAGAGACCTGTGTACATTTTGAAAATAGATCGGTTGTTGATTGGTAAACAATGGATGTTGATTGTTATCGTGGTGCATTATGGATTATCAGGGATAGATATTGAGCATATTGTTATGCATGTTTTGATTTATTTATTTTTTAAATGAAGAAGGGATCAATGTTTTTTTAAACAATATTGTTGAATGGAAAAAGTTTTTTATAAATTATGATTGCACAGATTGCTATGAATTAAGGAATTCTGGGAAATTTAAGTATTGAAACAACAAGCAATTTTGTATATAATTGAGGAACAATGAATGTTGGTGCTTTTTGGATTGATTTTAATACAGAGTTATGATTGTTGATTATTTAATTTATTTTATGGACAATATCCATTAAATTCCCTGTCATTTTGTCACTTTTTCACTCAATACAAATCCCATCACAATCCCAGATTCATTTTGCACGCCATGTTCTTACAATTAAATTAAAACTCTGTATTACGGTAATTAAAAAATAACACAGAGATGGATCACAACTGATATGATTTTGTTATTGTTACAATGATTAAATTAAAATCATTAACTCTGTTAATGATTTGTTCAACAGTAATCATGTTCTTACTCCCTTTCATTTTATCACTTTTCCACTCAATACAACCCCCTCAGATATCTTAGAACCCTTATTCACCCCCTGCTCATTGACAATTATTAAATGAATTTGATGGATTGGATTGCATGGGTTTGATGTGATTGTTGAGCCAAACTTTGTTTCATATTAAGAGATGTCATGTATGGTTTGTTTAAGAAGCTAGTTTCTAAAAAACGTTGCATACAGGATGAGCTTCTTCAATAGAGGAAGCCATGGCTGAAATAACAGGGGCAGAGGGAATTGGAACAGAGGGCCTAGAAGGCCAAGATTATCGATACATTTTGATGCAAATCCTCAAGAGTTAAACCAGATCTTCCAAGATGGTTTTTTCAATTGGATTGGACAAGGGGTAGTCCAACCTAGACCAGAGAGGCCTCCCTTACAACCCCAACATGTCCTTGGTATCCATGTGCCCCCTCATGTTTCATTGCAACCTGAAGTTCCCAAGAACGATGAATGGTAGGAGATTGTTCATCCAACAGTCTCCCAACATCATGGTTGGCCAAAATTTGTCTCTACTTGTTCCTCCTCCACCTATTAACCCAAATGTCCAGATTTCCCCTGCACACTCACATGTACAATCCTCCCACACAAGAAAAAGACTCAAAACCGAAGCCCACCACATGCATGACAAAGGAAAAGCTGATGTTTCCCCCTCTTCTCCCTCAAGTGATTTAGCCAAATTTGTTTCATCCCGCATGCACTTGAGAGATGATTGTTCTCATGTCATCAGTGAGATCAAGCCTCAAGGCTCCACACAACCTAAGGCTAATTCAAGAAAGTCAAAAGGAGATAGCATCAACAAAGGGAAAATTGCCTCCCACAGTGGAAAATATGGTTTTTGAGTATATTTTATTATTGTTTTGTTGAGAACAGTTGACTGCTGAAGTTTTTGGACAACATACTATTTTTGGATATTTTGGATATGATTTAAAATATCATTGATATTTAATTTTCAAAATTATGAGAATGGTTATTGGGAGTCACAAGGAGGGATGCATTTGATTGATTGACTAGTTATGTTTATTTTTGTTAAGAAACTAAAGGGAGTTACAAGGGGTCCCAACTGCTAGTTATTATTTATTAAAAGACCCTTATTATTATTATTGTAATATTAATTATTCCCCTAACTAAAATTTAGTTGAGTTTTAGCTAACTTAACTAAAAGAAGTAGTTGAACTACAACTAATTTGGGATGCATAAAAGAAAAATGAGAAGGAAGAACAAGAGAGGAGAATAGAAGGAGAAAACATACTAAGGTTTGTTCTTGAGTTTTATTGAGATAGTTCAGTTTTCATTCATTCTTCAATTCATTGAAAGTCTAATTCTCTTTTATGACAACAGGCTCCTATTGTAGACAACAAGATTCAAAGTTGAATTACATCATTCAGACACTTGTTTTCATAGGTGTTGATCTATCTTTGATAGTCTATGTAGACTTGTATGTTTATGAATTAAATTCCATGATTGATAAAGGATATTGTGGAGAGTCAAGTGGGAAACAATCTGTGGCAGGCTGATCCAACTTTTAAAGTTTAGTTTTTTACTTCCTGTTAGAGTCCTTTTGTATGGTTTTCATTGGGGATATCTAAGTTTGACTTTGGTCCAAACTCCCTCAGGGACTTTTGTAAAGAGAACGTTTCTTTTGATTTCTTGGAATGAAATAAGTGATTGTTATTTTGTCTCATCTGTGTTAATATGTGACTTGGTATTTTTTATTTTTTCTCCACATTTACTTTTGCATCTGTTATATTCAGAAAATTATATAAAAATGTTGAATTTTGCAGCAATCTTTGATTTTAAAAAATCAACCTAAGCCCTTGTAGTTAATACTTGTGGATTGGGAAACAAATTTTAAGGCTATAAACATAGGGTGATATTCCCGTCTATCTTGCCTTAGCCAAACAAGATCTGAAAATGCTTGAGTAAGATTATTTCATATATTTTCCTCAACACCCTAGTTTATTGCAAACACCCCGATTGATTAGGTGATAGGATTTTTTTTGAGAAATTTTTATCGTGCATTAGATCACTATCGCGTTGTTTTGTCTGGGATGAGATTCTTCCCATTAACGACATATTTTTATACACTATTTTTTGAGAGGGTTCATGCCACTTGGCTAGTAGTATCCTGCTTTCCTGCTAGGTCTATGTTTGATGCATGTATGGATGTGTGGGTAGTTGATGCCCAAGATGGGTCAGTACGAGTTCTTGTTTCTCCGATTAGTAGGGAGGTATGTGATTTATTGCCTAGGGAAGACAATCCTATCCTCAATATTGCAGAGTAACCATATGCGGGGATGGATTGGAGAGCATCTTTGTACATCTAATTTACAGTAGCAGAGCCACCATATGAGAGAAGTAATATTATCATTATGTTTTGATCAATATATTTGCATATTTGTATGCCTTATTTAATGCACATGTAACGTATTCTAACATTTTGTTTGAATTATATTATTATTATTATCTATTGTATTGCAGATATTGGCACATATGTTGGGGATGTAGTTCCAAATGTGAGGATGAGGCGATGGAGGAGGAAGAGTACCAACCTCCAGTAGTATAGAGACCCACATGCCACACATGCCAGAAATGAGAATTCGACTAGAGGTGGTGGATCAACTATATCATGTCATGACTAGTCACGAAGTGGTACTCGCATCCATTGGAGACATATTACATGTAGATGATCTCTCTACTATATGGAGGTGTTTGCCTCGTGACATGACGACATTGATGTGTCATATTGTTGGTGTTTTCAACATCATCGAGACATTGATGGGTGTTTTTCATGATCCCACTAGATCTAGCCCATCAATAGAGCCATCCACATCCTCTACTCCACCACATGGTTCTCCTCCTCCTCTTGATTCTCCTCCACATGAGTCGGCTGCACCATATACCGATTTTTTTGCTTCCCCTCCACATGTGTATGAACTTGAATCCACGTCTTATCCTCCTCCTCCTCCTGCTTCCCCTCCACATGTGTATGAACCTACATCCACGCCCGATCCTCCTCCTCCTGTTGCATCTCCTCCACATGCATCACCATATTCTACTGATCCTCCCCCTCCTCCTCCACTTGTGTCACCATTCATTGATCATTGTATTTCTCCTAGTCCACATGTGTCATCGTTCGCCAATCCCCCTCATCCTACTCTTCCTCCAAATGTGTCACAATCTTTTGATGCTTGTGACACTATGTTCACATCGGGTACTGTTGCACATTTTCATGATATTGATATAGATACATTTGATAGTTCACTTTTGTTGACATTTATTTATGAGATAGTTTTTCTTGATACACCTAGCTCTGGTAGCAGAGACACTGATACACCTAGCTCTGGTGGTGGACCTAGCTAGTAGTGGTATTGATTGACATTTATATCGATTGTTTTATTTTGACTTGAGATCTATATATGACATGTTTATTGCAAATTGTGTTGAGATGTATGTTTGACATGTATATTCATATGTATATCGCTCATGTATATTATGTTTTCTATAATGTTTTCGTTATTGTTGTTTGATTTATAAAATGTATTATGAGTATGCTAATAAAGAACATTGTTAATTATTTCTCTATTTTTAAGTGAAATTTGATATATATCACTCATTTAAATTTACAGTTGTCATATAATGTTTAACTTTACTTTTATGAAAGCATTTAATTTGGATTGTGATTGCAAAAAGTTATAACAATTAATGTCATATAATGTTTAATTGTTGTACAAGGTGAATTGTTTGTTGTCCAACAACATACAATAAGTTGATTAAACGTGTTTAGAAACAAAAATATTTAAATATGATGAGTGAAATGATTGTGATTTGAATATTTATGTCTTTTTCATATATTATAATAATAACATTATAACATAATTATTCACTAGTAATATTGATGATGATGTAATAATAATGTTATTTTTTAATTTTTATTGTTCAAAGATTACATGACAAAGTTATGATATAAGTGTTTACTAAAATCACAATTATTATATTTTATTAATATTTATTTTTTCCAAAGATTTTATTAATTTATATTATTCAACTATTATAATATATGAAATTTATTCAATTAAATTTAAAATACTAAATATAGAGGATAATAATACATTTTGATCTATACACTTTCGATGAAATGGTTTCACAATTTTTTACTCTAATACAAACTTTATGAATCTTCTATTAAAAAATAATATCACCCAACATTTTATAATTAGTATTTTAAGAATTAATAAAATTGACAAAGGTTTCTATACTTTTAAATAAGTATGGATCATTAAAATTTTCCTTCACTCTGAGGTGGCTCTAGAAAAGACTCTTTTAGAATTTCCATTACGTACTTCATATATTGACACTTATTTCAAGGAGAATATAAAAAGAATGATTAATATAATTTTATATGATTATAAAACTAAATTATGCAGTGGAATAAGTGAATGCCATGATAGTTGCACTAGTTAAGGTGGGGAATGCCATCAAAGTTGGTAATGCCAACACTACAAGTGTAGATGTTGCAAGAAGTTATTTTGTTGGAATTGTACTTGGAAGTTTCTTCAAAGTAAGTATATATTTATTTGAATTTTGATTTTTTCAAACAATTAAAATTTTGAGGTTTGAATATTTTTTAATATCTTCAATTTTTGTTAAATAAAATGTAACTTAAAATAAATCTTTACTATTGTATGTCACCAACTTTGTGATATCTCAATTAATGCTTGGTAATCAAATGTTAACATAAACATATTTTAATACAATACAACATAAATTTGATATAATAAACAATAAATATGACAATAAAAATATATTGAAACCACATCTTATGCTTGTACTATTTAATGTATTTTCAATATGGTGGTTGTAAATGGTTTTAACTTTTCATATCCAACATAATTATAAAATGAAGAAAAAAATACATAATTGTCCATTATAGATACCCATAATAAAATGACACATCCACCATAGAAATTTCCAAGCAAATAATTTACAAATCCATCTCGTTGCCATCACCCTGATTGTCTTCCTCGCTTGACATTGTAAGAATGTTGTTCTAAAAAAGATGTTTAGATCTCGGATCATGTCTTAGTACTAACCACCAATCTCCATTCAACACATCTCGGTAAAAAAACACTTGGTTGCAATGTTTTGGGAAAACATGAGGCTCCTTACTTTAAACCCACATTTTTTTAGATTTAATACAGATTAGCCCCTATCACGATCTTCCTTTACATTTCACCGGTCGAAGGTCTCCCACCACTTGCAACAGAAATTAACACATTGAAACGATGAGAAATTCACTTGCATGATCTCTCGTATCTTTCTAATGTAACCTAACGTCCCCTCTATTAGGTTTTCATCACTATGGAAAACATGACTAGATTGGTCGAACTCGACCTCCACTCCACAATCTTGTGTGATGTATCCATCATCAACATACTTAGTGCAAAAATGATGTCCATATGCCCACATAGATGGGAAAAAATGTGTTGTACAGTTGCTTGTTAGTGATTTCAACCCTTGGAGATTAATGTCAACCCTTGGAGAAGTCTGCAAGCCCTAGAGATGTGGTTGAGATAGATAGATAGTTAGTTGTCAATGATGGAGTGGCTGATGTTAGCATATGTGATGGGTGCATTTGATGAAGTCTACATGTAACCCCAAAGGTATGGTCATGGAACCCACAGTTGATCGAAGAATAAAGACATGAAGGTCAGTGTATTTGCAAGTAAAAATATCGTAGATGGATAGTACGCATCATGTCATTTTCGATGATAGGTGTTACCTCACGTGGCTCCTTACGATTGAGGAGATATGGCTTTGTAAAGATTGGAGGACCTCAAGAATAATCTAGAATCTCCTAGAAGGTCAACAAGAAGTCAATTATTCTAGAAGCCTCTAGAAATTCTTCAAGAAGTTTGCTAATCAAAGTGGTTGCAACAAGAAGTTAATTATAGGTAAAGTAGTTGTAACAAAGAAATTATGAGTTTACTAATTATGGGTAAAGTAGTTGCAATAAGAAAGTACATATTGACCCTAAAATTAAAAAAAAAGGTAAAACAATTATGACCCTAAAATTAGGAAAAAGGGTAAAACAATTATGACCCTAAAATTAGGGGGCAAAAGTCAAAATGTTATGACCCTAAAATTAGGAAAAATGGTAAAACAATTATTACCCTGAAAATAGGAAAAGGGTAAAACAGTTGTAACAATAAATTAATTAAGGGTAAAGTGGTTGAAAAGAAGTTAAATGGAAGAGTATAAATACACATCAAGAGTCTCTCATTCTTATACACAAGTTCATTGAATATATATCTAGTGAACACTTGATCTATTGGCAAATATGAGGTAGCAAGGATGAGGTAAAGTAAAGGGGATGCTTGTTCTAGGTTGCAACAAGGTATGATTATGCAACAAGATTCTGACAGGATATGAGGTATGTCACTTTGTAAGTTTTGAGGGTTATATCTTAGTAATGTTATGGCTCATATTGGTGGCATGGCTAGGTGATATTTTGGAGATTATAGTTTATGCTTGATGCACATATTGAGAGTTTTGGTACTTGTTTAGTACATGGTTTATGACACATCTTGTGGTACATGTGTGAAGCATGTCATATGGTACATGTTTGAGGCAGTTTGGCTGAGTTGTATTGTTGAAGATATTGGTACAAGATGAGGCTACATAAGAGTGAGGGTTTAATACATGGTTGATGCGATAGTTCATTAGACTTGTTTCATGGATGGTATGGCACATGCTTAAGGCATATCTTGGAGGCCCCTTTTGGTTTATGGTTGCATAT
>ML795405.1:176961-191499 GCA_009831015.1 Picea engelmannii
AAAAAAATGAACAGATCTAATCTTCAATAGTTCAAGGGGGTCCCACCTACTAGTATTATCTAGTTGTTTTTTTATTTTTTATAATAATAAGCTTTAGCAACACTTTGCGGGAAAAACTTGGTTGACAATTTTAATCGTCAACAAAAACATTATGTGGTTTTCTCCCATTTGGGTTTCCATGTAAATTCTAGTGTACTGTGTATTTGATTATATTGATGTGATGTTGCTTATGTTTATATGCTCATGATATACTGAAGATACATTGATGATATATTGTTGATAAAGTTGAAGTTTATATATTCTGGTTAAAAGTGGCAAAAGTGCTCAAATTGATTCACCCCCCCTCTCTTAGTATTCCAACAAAATACATCTGTAAAAATGTGAACAAAGGACGTTGTCATATGTCTAATAACCGAAGCATTAATAAAAAAATAATATGTGTTACAATTCAAGTGTGCAATATTATAAATAGAACATGGTACTGAGAGAGGTTATTATAGAGTTGTTACACCCCATCAATATGTTTAGTGCATCCAGATCTTCTCCACGTGGATTACAATCAGACACCACATATTTCTCTTATATTTGGTCATCCACCCAACGGTTGGGACATTTTTTTGGAATATTTTCTTTTAAATGATTGGGTTAAGGCATGCTTCTACCATTCAACTATATGAATACTTACCTGTCACTGTCCCATTTCCTTCTCTTCTCTTCATACAACGTGACCCATGGTCATGTTGCCTTCCCGTTATAAAGAACGAATTTTTTTATGGCGTCCATTTCTAAATTTGCTAATCTATACAAAAATTCAAAATGAATAGCGCGAGAACAAATACATATTATCAACTTAAAGAACAAATTTATTAATGGCATCAAAATTTCTAAATTCACTGATGTATAAAAGAATTCAAAAGAAATAGCATGGGATGAAATATATATTATCAACTTCAATGTAAACAATTTATTTGTACTAAATCGATAAAATATAATTGACTTACTCTTTATCAAGCGCCTTTTTCCGTTAGTTTGGAGTAGCTCCCTTTCCCTTTTGTCCTCATCTTGTTGGTCATCCCAAATGATTTCCCTTGTTGTGTCATCAATTTCCTTGATGTATTCACTGGCATAATAGAACGACTCATATACTATGTACCCCTATACCATAGAGGCCTCCGGTTTTGCCCTTTGTTGAACAAACCCCTTCAATTTTTTCATGTACCTCTCTAAAAAGAACATCTAATGACGTGAGAGCACTTCGACTAAGTCCATAAAATTCGCGGATAGTTCCCTCTCAAGCATACAAACAATCTCAGATATCTCTTGAAGCCACCGTGGAATGCTAGCCATTTGAATCTCCCTTGAAGTGAACCAACCTATAATTGTAGATAATTTTGATATGGCACGTCGCAGGTCTTGGGGGAAGTCATGGTTCACACGACCACAGACGAGCAAAAGATAATGACACTACAAAATAGACACACACATCATTAATTTCCATAAAACTATGAGTGCATAGCATTTTTTTACCAACGTCAGTATAAAAGAAAATTCATGTATTCAACATACATACTCTTAGAAGGTTCAGATGGTCATGTGATTTCAACCCCGACAAATTCTTGTCTATAGTGAAGCAACATCGTAGATTCAACCCATATAAAGAAGGTGCCTTCACACCCAATATAACATCCTTCGACATAGAAAGATCACATTTCTTCAAAATCCATGAAACATCACCTTCTTTAAAAGACCAAGAGGGACCAACCTCTACTCTAGTTTTGTTTCTTGGCCAATGTCTCCTTTTAGTATTTGAAGCAATAAGATCTCTCATGATAACCAATGTGATGCTTTTATTCCATGATACTTGCCTCCATAAATAAGATGAAACATTTTTTAATATATGCATGGGATCTAGTAAGTGGCCAATCTTAAGATTCTCCCAATATGGAAGCTCATAAAATACAAATCTCCTTTTCATCCCAATGGGCATTTTCTCAACATAGGTGTCAAAAAATTCAGGATCGTCAAACATAGGTTCCCCATCCAAATCAAACAATTATACCAGTTCCTTCTCCTTCTTTGTATCATATGCCCTATTCTAATCCGTTGGTGTCATTATTTCATGTCTCCAGATTCTCTTTGGTTTACCATTGAAAGCATATGCAACTCTTCTAAAAGGGTGGTCTTCTGAGAAGAATACCCTCGAATAGTCATACACCAGCTTTTGTATGTGGTTGGTCCACCTAGCCTTTATAGAATTTCCACAACATTTACATCCACGATATCCTTCTGTTACAAGACTACGATGTTATCGTACACATAACATGTTAGTGTCAAAAATATAGTTTCACCAAATAAAGTATGCCAAATAAAATTGAAGATATAAACAAATCGATGAACATGCTTACCAGAGCAAACTCCTAGTTTTGGATAATCATGTGTGGTGTATGCACATATGCCATATAACGTAAAATACCTCTCAATTGGAATGGGTCATGATGCATCATATACATGTATCACTTCCCATAATTGCTTAAATTCATTGATTGGTCATTGGAGGTAGACATCCATTCTCTTCACTTGTCTTCTACCTGGGGCTATAAGAGCCAACATAAGATGTTCATTCTTCATGGACAACCATGGGGGGAATAATTTTATTGATCACTACCACTGGCTAGATGAAATAGTTGGTATTTTGGAGGGAATACATGTTAACTCCTTCCATAGCTATGCTCAATCAAAGGCTCCATACTTCATCCTTGAATTTATCATGCCATGTATCCTATATATGCTTCATGGCTATTGAATATGTTGGGATTCACATAACTCATGGCTCACTTCTTTGTGAGGCATGCCACCCCCGAAACATGGCTAATTGTTTGCAACAAAATAGCCTTTGCATCCTTGGAATTATAAGCATGTGCATTAATATCTTATGAGGAGGACCATCCACCTTACCCTTGTTTTTTTATTTATGGTACATGTTATGCCCACATTCTAAACATATCTCTTTGTTCGCATATTCATTTCTATATAGAATACAATCATTCGAACATGTGTGGTATGATATGTACTCAACACCTAATATTTTCAACATTTGATTTTCCTCGATGTAGTTATTGAGCAAAATATTATCACTCGGAAGTACCTTATCATTGCGTAACCTGCAATTAGTGGGCAATAAAAATTTACAATGTCATTAAGCATGAATAAAATCAACCCCTTTCTTCCTTCACTATGACAAGATTCCTTAAAAATTTAGGGGAATTAATGGTTAGTTACCTCAAAAGTGTTGAGAAACACGTGTATAACCTACCATACATTGCTTTCAAGTTGTACAGTAACATTATTGTCCCTAGCTGGGTAGACCATGCAAGCCCCTTTACTGGACCAAATAGAGGGGTGGTGCAAATAGATTTCAGGTTTTTGTAGAAGGTATGTACGACATCATCTTTGTCCCCTGATTCATTTTCCTGGAATGTATCTAACAACATTCCATCCATGGCTTAGGTATCTCACAAGAAATCATCCATACCAACATCTATATCATTGCCTTCATCCCCAACATGTGAAGAACTATTGTTACTGTCAAGGTTTCGAATTGGTGACTCGAGACGTAGTGGGAATTGAATAGGTGGTTGTTTCAACCATTCTCGGTATGCTTCCTCTCCGAGATGTTTTCATTTAGCAACAAGCTCATGACTTGACATCGTAGCGGGTTGCAACGGTAGATAGTGGACAGGTCATTCGTCATCAGAATCATGATTGTAAAAATATTGAACATTACATTGATAATGTTAGTAGTTCAATGCTTTTAATATGTTCAAATATTATACCAAACACTTACTGGAAGTGTTGTCACAAGAGTTGGTTCTAGGCTGTAATAGAGCCAAGCCTTAGCACATTTTAAATGAAAAATAAGTCATCACTCAGAACTTGACTTGGGTTGCATGCAAGTAAATTCCGAGATCACCTCGAACCACTTTGATTGGAAGCTGCCCTTTCCAACCCGAGAAGGATTTCTTGAATGTATGTCACGATAAGATATTCAATAAGACTAACAGTGGGCAGATCTGTGGGTAACATAAAGTTTTGGGTTTTTAGGATTTGGGGTTGGACCAAGAAGATAGTCCATTGGGCATGGAGTTAAATGATGAAGCCAATAACGTGAGTGTTCAGCAATGGAAATCCATGGAACAGAGGCGAGATAGAAGCTGACTGCAGAGAGAAGTATTTAAAGGGTATGGCAGCAGAATAGAGAAGAAATATATCAATACACGAGGAGAACTTAGTGATGAGTGAATTCCAAGCATAAATCAGTGGAAAGAGATGATTGGGACAAAGCATCTAGCAAAGGATGAATTTTGAGCCTTCAGATCTCTGCAAAAAGCAACTTATAACCTGTCCTGAAATAGAACATCTAAAAAATGGATGAATTCCATTACAAACATAGTTACAAATCGGGAAGAAAATAGAAATAAAACCTAGTGAAATGATGTGAAAACTAAGAAATAATACATTCTCTGCAAACAAAATCACAAGAATCTCTGATATAGATCGAAAATGCTATGCACTCTTTTATTAAACATGAAAATAAATGCTACAGCCCATGAGTACTACTCATGTCTGTCTTTTCCCAACTTTTCCCCTTTCTCATCAAAGAGATATACAATATATAAGCCTTTAGTGTATAACAGATGAGAAATGACCTCAAAACCGACTGAGAAATGAACTGGCAGTTGTTTAACTGAAATCTGGGCGCGTTCCTACATTTCTGGGCCATGTCTGCAATTCCATCTTGCAGGGAACTTTTTCCTACCTTCCCAAGCTCTAAATTAGGATATGAAGATACCACTAGAAATCTTAGGATCTATAGATGTCAATCGACTATTCAAACGTGTAAAACGGCCTCTCCAAGGTTGAGAAAAGTGAGTTTTCCCACAGGAAGGTTTTTTGGAAAAACCTGCGATTCTGGTCGCTAACATGCCGAAAACAGGGGTATCTTAGCCACCGAAAGTCCTACCTTCCAGTGGCTAACAATGCGATTTTAGAGTGCCGTAAGCCATCGAAAATCCCAAAACCCCGATTTCGGCTTTCGGGTATCGGGAGAACGGGCAGTGGTCAAAATCTTCATGTCGGCCAAACCCTCGACTGTCGAAAACCCGAAATGGTGACGTGGCATTTGTGTAAAACCTTATTATAGCGATTTCATGCCATTTATTTCATTATTTTCATGCCTCCTTGCCTCCATGTGGCTCGATGCGTGGCTGGGAAGATGGCCAAAAAATAATATGCGAAAGGCTTGAGAAGTCATTAACGTTTTTAATTATTACTTTTAAATCGTTTTAACTCCTTTTAAACAATCACTTTTTCGAAATTTTGGTACCGGGACTTTGGAGTTGTTATTAAAAATCATACTTCATGAATAGACGAACCCTGAAACCCAAAAATCCCGAAGGACTTCAAACTCATTTTTAGAACTAAGGGCGGCTCCATAACCAAAGAATAATTGAGTTTGGATTTAGGGAAGAAAAAATCAACTTTGTTTCAACATAGGCTCCATCTAGGGATGGTGCTTTCCTGCAAATCACCAAGAATAGTAGACCGCGTGCCTTCATCCATTGGGCGACTTGAAATCGTCCTTATCAAACTCTGAACCCTGTCACTTTGCTTGCACCTTTTCGAAACAAAAAACCGCTTATGCATCCATTGGGCTATGGAGTCATAATTTCTTAAATCAAAACCATACAGGATGCCAAACTGAACTGGAAATGTGCTGAAAACCATTGATGTAATATAATTCTCAAAATCAAGCTTATTTATATACATCACCTACTCTAATTACTGAAAAATTCCCACTGTATCAAAAGATACAAAAATGCCAATGAAGCCAATCAAATAATTGTCTTCTTATTTGAAATTTGCCCACGCTTTCTTTGAGCGGGCTGAAGAAGGAAATTGCCAACTCCCATCTGACATACTATTGATCATGAATATTCAAACCTTTCCTCGATTCCCATGACAAAATATCCATGACATAGCACACTCCTCCATAAAATGAATCTAAAAGATCAGCAAAAGGATCATGAAAAAATGCATGGTCTTGAGGTTTTAAATAACAAGCTTCATTAAAGCCTAATGTGTGATCCAATTTATTTTGCTCAGGGTCATCCTCAAGGAGGATATCCAAACATCCTTCATTTGATATGGAATCTATCTGAAGACCGTCATTCCTCCTTGTTAAACTTGTAGCAAATTGTTCTAGAGAAACAATATTATAATCATCAATGTACTCATCATATCTGGGTGCAACAGATAAATCTGAAGTGTTATCAATTAGAAAATTCATCGGGTTATCAACCGTGGGCAGCTCTGCTCCTTTCTCTGGCATGATGCCCATCTTAGATTTATACCCCTCCACATCAAAATCTAAATCATTCTCGAATACCAAAAATTCTTCAATATGGTTAAACATGACAGCTACATATTTTTCATGAAACCAAACAAAGTTTTCAAGCGGATCTCCTGGGAGTGAATCATCATCATAAATAGGTTCATTGGCTTCCTATATAGTTTCATGGTTGTCATCATTTAAAATCGGATTTTCATTAATAGTAGAAGGAGTTTCACTCACATTTTCGGGACTGTGTGGATGCTGTGGATTTATGTAAGCAGGGGCTGTAACATAACTGTTTAGGAGCAGATCTATCTCTTCTACAGATTGACCATGATGTTGAATATCTCCTTCTGGAATATGATCACAATAGCTATCATATCCATCTTCTGTATCATCCAACACTTCTTCATACTGATTATTTTCATCGACTTGAGAAATTCCTATTATTCCTTCCTCCTCATCAAGAAGGTTCGTTTGCTCGTTTTGTCTTATGAATTTTATATTACAACAATCTTCAAAAAGTGTTTTAGCTGAATAGATTCTTTTATAATGTTGATCAAAAAGAATGTGAAAATATTTCAATGAAGGAATACTAGAATGGGGTAAAGATTTATACCAGAGTCTAGCATCTCTTTCCAATGAAAACATAAACAGCTTCATGAGGACATCTTCATGATGTATATTCAATTCATCCATGAGTTTGTGGAATTCAAACAAGTGTTGAGCGGGATTGTCATCCGCGTATTCTCCAAATTTAGGAAGGACATCTTACCAAACTTTAATGTCTGGAACAATGTTTGGAAAACCATAAACACTTGTAAAATCCAGAGGAGCAAACCTTGCAGCAATCCGAGCAGCGAACGAATTCGACATTTTGAGACCAGTGGAGTCGCTAGTGAATCATGTAGAGTCTTCAAACCAAGGAGTCACCAGGTGAATGATCACAGCCAATTGAATGCCTATTCCTTGTTCACCATCAAGAGATAGATCTGAACTTTTGTCATATCCCAGGGAAGATCACGGGTAGAACTTGAAAGATCATGGGCTGCAATTGAAAGGGATATTAGCATTCAAGAACAATGGGAAGCTAGACAAAGACAGTTAAGGAACCAACCGTGATCTCAGTTTCCTTTAAACTTTTTATTTTTACCCATTAATTATCTCTACCCTTTTTGGATGCCTTGACGGTATACTTTAGATCCTTAAAGTATAAACTCAGGAACAACAGGAAGCATGGAATTTTTTTTCTCAATACTAAACATGAAACCAACCCCTTTGTAAAACATATGTCAAATTAAGCAATACATTTACATTAGTTCCATTGAAAATCTAAAAATGCAATTATTCAATCATCTTTTTCTTACGCCATACAGGGTTGTCTACATAAAAGAAATCCAATTCACGGTGTAATATCATTGACCCGAGCTAGTTGCTAGAATATGGCATGTTAGGAATTGTAGGGTAAAGAAGTTGTCCAATTTCATCAAACAATTGCTTGTGATATCTTTCTCCTGATAAGAGATTGCGAAATTTTGTGAATACGAGAATATCTTGAGCATCTGAACTCAATCTTGAATCTTGATCCAACAAAATTCAATGAACAATTATTAAACTACACATGCATACATAACATAAACTCAATGAGATAAATGAATTATCAATCAAATATAGGCGTACTGAAATCGGTGTGAGAGAACTTGAAGGACTTCCAAAGATACAGGATGAGCCGAAATCTGAAGAATTGGCCATTTGATATCATAATTCCTTTTTCCCTGCATTTGAGCCAAAATCGTCATCTTGGGTAACATAGAACAATCTAACTTCAAAAATAACTTCGACAAATAGAAGGGGTTAAGATTTAGATCCGATACAGGTTTTCAAAGATCACCGAACAATCATGTTCTTTATTAACATCACACTTAAAAAATCATTTTTTCTTCTACAATATCATTATTTTTTTCAACCTAGCTATACAAGAAATCTCAATTTGGCTTTACAAAATCTGAAATAGTTACTTGATCCCTAAAAATATCCTCCTCGAACATAAAAAAAAAAATGTGAATTTGATGCTCTCTCTCTCTCTCTCTCACCGGTGTGCTTCATTATATAAACATGCACCGGTGTGTATGGATAAGCCAAACGCTCTGGTGCATTTAATTGAGCGAAGCATTGAAGACTGACCTCCATTATTGCCTTCGTAGAGCAAAACCTATGCAAAATTTAAATGTGGATGTTTGCATTTGTTTTATGCAAATTTAGTTGTCGTACAATGCATTATTATTTACACACTGCATTGGGGCATTATTAATTACACACCGCACCGGTGTGTTTCTAACTGTATAGCGCATTGATGGAAACAAGTTAGAAAAATAAAGTGGGCTTACTATCAATACTTTGAAATTTATTCCAAAAATAAATTAGTGTGTTATACGTACACACCGCACCGGTGTGCTACACATGGTATAGAGAACCGAAAATGTAGCTTTCGAAGAAAAAAACAACAACGTGCGCGTTTATCATCAATGCGTCGAAATATACAACGAAAAAATGAGCAAGAATTTGAGTTTTTGTTTTTATAAAGGAAAAACCTATTCATTCTTTTATTTGTTTGCCAAGTTTTAGAAAGGAGATTTGTGCAACAAAGATTTATCAGTGAAGAGTTTAAAGTGGGTGAATTTTTTTGAAGAGCCAAATTCGAGGGGGATTACTGATGATCACATAGAAATCTGTAGAGGAGAATTTCCAGGTATATGATTTCATTCTATTAATCATCTTAATCATTCTCCTATTTGATTTAAACAATTTTTAGTGCATTCTCAAACAAAAAAAAGGGGTTCCATAGTTACCTTCAGTATTGAAAGCCCTAATTTCCTCATTATTGTTTTGCTTTCTTCTTCTATATTTCACAAAAATAATTTTTTTAAGCATAATTTCTTTATAGGGTTTGTTTATTTATATATGGGTACTTCCTATCCATTGCAATGAAACCACTCATTGCATTGGATTCCAAACCATCTTGTTACTTTCATTTTTTTTAAACGCGTTCACGGTGATCGATGCCCTCTGTACATAGTAAGAACATCAGTGTGTGTTTGTTTGTAAACAACAATGCTTTCTTTAAATTAGAAAAATTATTAAAAAATCCTTTTCGTGGTCGGCGGTTTGCATTTTACCTAGATACGGACTAGGGTTCATTGTTTAGAAAGTGCATCATTGAGTTTAAAATGAAAAAAAAAATACTACTTTTATATGGAAATCGCCATTTTATGAATTTGTTCATTGCTTGACTGTGCGCAATAAAGAGTGCTTAGGAAGTCATGCTTTTCTTAAATCATAAAGCATCAACTGAATACAAAAATTTGTAGAACGTTTTCAATTTCACAACGACATTGTTATATTGTACTAATGTGCATATGTATGGTTGGTGCACCGATGCGTATAAATATTGTTGTCGCCCTGATGTAGATGAAGTTACTATACGCACTAGGATCTTATTTTTAAAAAAATTAAGTAATTTTTATATCTGATGATTCCTAGGTTTTTTTCTTTTCCAGGGAGATTTTGAAGATTCCAAGGGACAAACAAGGGGAAAACCAAGACATATCGGTAAGGATGTCCAAAAAAGTGTAGAAGAATATGGTAAAATAAATGAACATAATTTCATCACAAGAGGAGCCATCCCAACTACAATGTGCATCAGAGGTATGTAGTCATTTATTTATTCTTTTATATACATCGAATTTAAGTATCACGTGAAATACTAATTTTCAATTGTTTTGTAGCAGAAAAGAAAAACAAATAGAGTCCATTCAACACATAAGACAAGACGACAATGAATAAAAGGGTTGATCACAAACTTTGTGAGTATTTACGTTTCGACCTTTCTTAAGATTTCATGTTTGTTGTGATCTTTATATTTCAATAATTAATTTACACTTGTCCATGGGTGTCTTCTAGTAGGTGTTGACATAAAAAGAGGGGCCAACCCATGAATTGATAAACATTGGGTTAAGTATGGGTTGTGAGTAGATGTTGAAGAATGAAAGTTTAATTGAACAATTTATAAGTAGCTATGTTGTTTAACTTCCCTTGTTTATAATTAATGAAAAAATAAGAAAACTTTGTATTGATTATATTGATTGTGCTTTGTCATGTCGTATTAAACATGCAGGAAACGGATTATGGAATGCAGCGAACAAATGAGATTTTGAGAGAATTCATGAAGCATGCCTTTGAAAGAATGTGTGTTGTTTATGAAAGACTTGGTGCTAAGGTATGTTTTTTTTATTTATGCAATCATGTATATTCTACTATATATAAATGTAGATATACATATTACCGTTTATTTCTATGTTTGTAGATGTAATATTAAGGGGCGGAACATAAAAAACAAGTCAATCAAGAAAACATTATGTTAAAAAAACAAAGTACAATATCACCTACAAATGATGAAGAAATGAGGCATGCACACAGCTCGAGCAATGTCAACAGTTCAATTGATGAATGCCAATCTATATAATTGAATGTCACTGCAAGTTGTATGTTTTGGAATATTTGTCTCTGAAAATCAGGGATTGTTTAATGTACTCGACATATTGTACCAATTGCATGAGGACATGTTACCAATAAGTGCAACAATTACAAATTGGTTACAATTAGATTATTGTATTGGACCTTTATGTTGTCCCTTTTTGTATGACAATGGTCTCTTAATCATATATAATAAAATGGGTTTCTTATTTCATTGCATTGTCGAATGTTGTAAAATGTTGCGTTCATGAATAATTAATATGTGGATGATTTACATTGTCACCAATAATTGAGGCGTAATTGGTTGGATAACACATTAATGCAATCATTATATTGAAATTGAATAACAAATATATAAAACAATATTATTATAAAAAAAAATATTTGATTTTGAAATGATTAATTGAAAATTTGTAAAAAACAATGAATTAAAATATATACATATCAATTCACTATATTCTTTTGAACTCACTAGATGGTGCGTGCCATAATATATAAATCGGTGCATTTTGATGCGTAATAGGCACCAATGCACATTAATTATAATAACGCATTGGTACGAACTATTGAGAAACACATCATTCTGTAAATGATATAATGTACAATAATATTTATCGCTACAAAATTGTTTGGTGCTCATGTTTAAAATATACACCGGGGCACTAAAAATAATTTATGTACCGATGTGTTACGTTTATTATACGCATCGGAATTCTAAATATTATTTACGCATTGATACCTTTACAATAATATACGCACGAGTGCTTAGTAAATAATTTCCTCGACATCTCACCTCGAATATTCGAAATTTCACTACCCTTCAGTGCACATGGTAAAACAGATACTGATACGTACTAATTACACAAGCACTGGGGCACATGCTTTATTAAACGCACCAAATCTCAATATAACTTGATCGCACCGATGTGCACTATAAATTAAATGCATTGGGGCATTCAGATCCTAAAACACACTAGTGCTTCATAAGCAAACAAGACGAAACCGATGCATAGAAATTATAAGAACATCAGTGCTCTGCATACGACGAGAAAGGTGGAACTAGTGTGCAATAGTTATAAATTCACCAGGGAATTTTTTTAGTATATTAAGCTCTGGGGAGTTTTTATGATATTAATTGACCAGTGTGTTTTGATTATAGTTATGCACTAGTGCATGTTTAACAATATTGCATCGGTGCCTTTTGACAAGAACAACATTGGAAGAGGTTGTAGCAGAGGTTTTTAAAAAAAAATTGTCAAAATTTGTAACACTAATAACCTTTGCAAAAACCTCCGCTAGAAGTGATAATATATACACAAGAACAACAATATGATGGAAAAGGTTCTATTTCGGTTCAAGTGCTCTTTGAATCTGTGGTTTGGGATGACCACTAACAAATTGATACAATGTATTTGATGGTTTTGGATGACCTCTAACCAATCAACACTTTTAGGTGTCGAACAATATCCCAATGTATTATGTGTATGATTCAGTTGCAAGACATTGAACCATAATTCTACCAAAGTCTGCTATCTACATATTGTAGTTTCCCATCTGGAAAATCTCATGCCCATCTAGCATATTTCTTGTCGAAACTTTCAGTCTAACAACCATCTTCAATTCCATCATCAATTCCCTCCTTTGTCAGCTAAAAGGAGAGACCACAAGTGGTTTTATGAACCATCTTCACTTGATGTTTGAACTCCCCCCCTCGCTTAAGGTGCATCAGAGTTACACAGTCAATTCCAAGATTCATCTTTACTCGAGATTGAATTCTTTGGTAAAATTGAAATAATTGCTTGGTTATTGATGACCATTACCAAGGATAATTCCACTCATAGTGAATTTTCAATCTTGCATGTTTGTTTCTCTTGGAATAGTTGTCTGGTGGATGATTCTTCTTGCCTCAATGTTTGTAAGGATGGAGATTAAAACATTGATCTTCCATATGACCAACTCAATTGCAATGTTGGCATTTCACATTCTGATGTTGAACTGTAATAAGTGAAGTTGAATACTCTTTAAGGAATCCAAAAATTTGGAACTGGATTGGTCTGGAATAATTGGGAATATGAAAGGTAACTTCCTTGTCATATCCACTTCATGTTCTATACTTGTTGTAGTTGATTTGTGCCCATGGTCTGATGATGGGATTGGAAAGAGTATGTTGAACATGTTGCTTGGACATCTGTGAAAGTTGATTTAGTAGATGTTGAACATGATCACATTGAACTCAAACAACTTCATCTTCATCTTCATCTGCATCTGGATTTGTCTTGCTAAGTTGCTCCTTTACACACTTTTGATCAAAATCATCATCATCATCATTAGAGAGAGGTTTGTTCTACAAAAAATGCATCCCAACTTTTGATTTTACAATGATTGATTGACAAGCACGAAAATTGGAATTTGGACTCAAAAAATAGAGGGTGTCAGGTTCGACCGAGAGTACACCCAATAAATACAATTCAAAGTGATTTTGATACCAACACTTACAAAGAAACTATTGCAAGTAGTAAATGATCTGCAAATTTTAAATATTTTCCCATTGCTTGATGTAGAATCGTTTGTTTTGAAGTTGAATTGATCTTCAAATTAGCTTGAATTGTCCATTTCTTCAATGACACGAATGTGAATTGTTGTTGAATGTTGATGTGGATGACAACTTGAATGGTTGAATGTGTCATGTAGGTGCTTGATCACATGTTCTTGATTGTGCTCGAATGTCATTCATTGTGTGCCTTGCTTGCTTTGTACTCCATTTGTGTATGGTTGTATGATAAACAAAAGTAGAATTATAGTGTCAAAACTAGACACTAGAAATAAACAACATCAAGAATCCAACAAAGCTTGAACCATTACAAAGAAACACCAATTGTATCTGAGATCCCCTTATTCAATTTCAGGACAGATACAGTACACAATTGCTACAAAAAAAAAATGATCTTTTTTATTTATTGGATACAACGATCTCTTTGCACTTAAGAGCGAATATGTTTTCAATCTATCATTTATGTCCTTTCAACACAACCTAAATCTCCCTATCCTTTCACATTTTCAATGTTTAAACCCTTTTACAAAGTGTTCAACCATACACAACTACACATTTTCAATATCTAAGTCTTTTTACAAATTAATCTCTCAAAAATTACAAGCTTTCAAGCCTTCAGTTGTACTTTCTTCAACCTTCAAATCCCATATTTTCTTCAAAAATTTTACAACCTTCAAACCCCACACTTTCTTCATTTTGAGTAAAAGATATTACCATGTAATAAATATTTTTTTAATCTTTAAATAATATCTCCTTATCACTCCAATCATATAAAATGACAAGAAAGAAAAAAAGTATTTTTCTGTGGTGAGATATTTGTTCAGAATTTGTTGGAAGAACCACAGTGCTATTGATAGCTTGTCGTTGACGTTTCGGATCCACAACAGGATCCATCTTCAGGACCAAAAAAGCCTGAGGAAAAATAAGAGAGGAGCCTTTAATAAATAGTGATAAGTGAACCCTAGGTTTGGGGAGGTTTTTCAAATTAGGTATTTAATTAATGAATTAAAATGATAACCTGACGATGTTAATTAAATTGTATGTTAAGAATAGGCTAAATTTT
>ML795405.1:199461-226044 GCA_009831015.1 Picea engelmannii
AACCTCACGAGGATGTGAGTCCTCCTGCATTTTTATAGAGGTGGTATTCCTCTTTTTTTTATGATATTCTTTGATACTCTAGATTTCCAAGATGATATAGGACCTTGAAAAAGTCCACTCTTATACTCAAAGAAAGATTAAAGTTGCAGAAAAATAAAAATGTTTTATTTTTTAATAGAATTCCTGAGAGATGACCAGGAACCTCATACATCACACATTTGAGAATATAGATAAAATTTCCTCACATCCATCATAGCAAAAATAAAGATTTCTGATCACACATAAAAATAAAAGAAGATGATCCAGACGCATAACATAACTTTGATAGAGTAAACACATGTAGAGTTCAAAGGAAGAAAATGATAGACCAATTTCAAATATTTTATACTCAAAACTCAGAGTTATAAAACATCGTCAAAACTGATCCCGACTTAGTTCTCTTGGGATTTCTGAAAAAAATATTAAGGTCTATTACAATGATTTGAAATTAAAATGAGTTTATCCAGAGAACTAGTGATGCAGGAGCATCGCTCCAACTCAGCAAAGCGCCAGCCAACTAGCTCATCCAGCGCGCATTCATGGAAGAGAGAGGCGCAACCCTCTCATTTTTCAAAATTTTGAAATCGAATCCCATTTGGGGATTTGCGTTGTAAGGCTTTTAATTCCAAGCCGCACCTTTGTACAGGGAGTGGTTGAGGTTTCCTTTAATAGTTACCTGTAGCTAAGTCCAGAACAGTCAGGTCTGTGACTTCCTTTGGGGTAATGTAACTGTAGAGGTAGGAGCTGCTCTGAGATAGCGATAGAACATAGGCGGTGAAGAGGAAAGCTTAAGAGAGCCCTCTTTTGTAATTAAGTCTCCCAGAGAGAGATAGGAGGAGAGACCAAAGCAAAGAGGTCTCACGAGAGAGAGCTGAGACTTGTTACAATCCAGCATTTGTAAACACCTTGTATAGGCATTTTTGAATTAATAGAAGAGCAGTTTTCCTGCCATGAATTTTTTGTATGTGTTTGCATGTTTTTATGCATTTCGTGTTTTGAATGCATAACTCGTGAAGTATTTCATAAGTTTCAATTTCTTCCCGTCTTGGATTTTCTGAGTGCAAGGAGTGCACATAGTCCGCAAGGTGTGTGTTGACAGAGGTGAGGCAACCTCAGGAAAGCTCAAGATGGATAGTGTTGAACCTTCATCAGCAGAGGTGCAAAGAGTGCACAGGAGGGAACTCTGTCTTGAGTTCAGGGAAGACAGAACTACTGAAGGTTCTGGAGAGCTCTGCCAAGAGGGCATTGAGCGAGTGCATAGAGTGCACCAGGGAACTCTATTTCGAGTTCTGAGAAAAGGGAAGTGTCTAAGAGAAGACACTCACAGGGTTGCTGAATACTCTGTAGATTCTGCAAGGTGTGCATCGAGCAGAAGAACGTCAAGAGGGCATGAGGCATTTCTTTCCAAGAAACGGCCTCAAATCTGAGTTATTCAAAATCTCAGGAGCACCAGGAGTGTGTGAGAGTGGACTTGTTCTAAGTCCATAAGCTCAAAAGAGAAAGCGCAAGAAGAATGCGCATAGAGAAAACCTTTCGAGGTTTCTGAGTTGACAAAGCTCAGGAGGGGAAGCGTTTCTATAACGCATATGAGACCTAAAGGAACTGGGCTCACAAGAGGAAGAGTTGAGGGTCGAGACCTTCGAGACTTAGAAAATCTTCTAAGTCAAAAAAATCCAAGAAATCCCAGGAGGAGTAGCGGTCATTGGTTGAGGATCAACATGAGCCGTTGATCTCACAAGAAAATTTCGTTATTTTGGAATTCAGGAAGCAGAGGAGGCTGCACCCCATACTTGTAATCGCAGAGATCGCGAAATCGCTCCAACCGTTGGATCTGGAGCGCAGTGGACTGAGAGCCGCTGGATCAAGGATACGTGCACGGGGTTTAGTCCCTGGGAGGTGAACGGGAAAAAGGGATATAGGCCGTCGGATCTAGCTCAAATAGTCGATAGCCCTTGGATTTGTTGAAGGAGCACTCGGTTTAACCCTCGTAGGAGAGAAGAGGGGAACGAAAGGCCTATTTCAGCATTTCGGCTACCGAGAGATACAAAGGGTAGGATTCATAACTCTTGACCCACAAAATCCTGAAAGGATTAGGACCATCCATTCTGGAGGACAGGTGGTAGGGATCAGGATTATTTCGTGAATTCGGGTATCGTGAGCTGGGAGGCAGAGGCCTTTGCCCTACAAAGTCCTGAGTCACGAGATCGTGATGTGATCTGAACCATTGATCGAGGAGGAAGGAGAGTCGTGAGATCTGGCGTCTCGATACATTGCGTATCGGAGGTTCGGGATTTGGAGGAACTTCCTTTCGACTGTGGAAGTCGCGAAGTGCCGAGATCCGAGGCCCGTGCGAACACATGGCATGTCTGATAGGTGGGCCACATAGTTGACAGGTGGCACAATGTAGAGCGCCCAGAGGAAGATGGAAGCGGGTGACAGGCGGAGAACACGTGTCACCTGGGAAAGGAGTCAACACCCTGTTGACTTCTCGTGCTTCGGGTTCTCGCAAGAAAAGAGCACAAAGGCTCAACAAACCAACTCATGAAGTTGAGAGCCGTGAGAAGTACTAAAGGAATCAAATATCCTCTAACTTTCACATCTTGGAGTCTCGTAAAAGAGGGGCCTAGAGGTTCAACCCTTCAACTCGTGAAGTCACGAGTAGCGAGAGGTGCTAGCTGTTAGCCCTAGCCAATGGTTGCTGGTGGAGGTGCTAGAAAATAAGGGGCTATACCCGTATCGTCATCTCGGGTATCGGGAGTTTGGAAAAGAGGAGTTGAGGGTCTTCGACCCACGAACTCGGGAGTTGCAAGTTGCGAAAGGCGCTTGCGCCAAGGCACAGTTGTGGTCGTGTGAGGGTGAAGCTCACGCCTAGTGCTCGTTCACACAGGTGGGGTTTTCAAAAGACCCGTGGATCAGATTCGTTGAAGGTTTCAGTGAGGAACCAAAGGAGCCGCTTTGGCTCAAGGAGATTAGAACAATCCTGTGTGGATCTCGGCCCGAGGGTCTGTATCAACTAGGATCAAGGCTCCCGTAGACCATACAAGTAAATATAAACAAGAAATAGACCGTGGAGAGAAGAAGTTGGGCGGAGGAAGAGTAGCAAGATCTAGAAGGAAGACAAAAATGAAATTATCAGATTTCAGTTAGACCTTTCTAATCAAAGAAGCAGAATAACTAGATGAAAAACTGGCAAGAAAAGAAAAATGTGATCAACATAAACTTACTATGATGGTATATCCCCTTTTTACTTATGTGTTGTTGTCCTTTTATTCTCTTCGCCGACGGTTACAAGAACTGTCTCAACTGTCGTTTCTTGGCCCTCTTTTGTTAACTTATCAATTGCCCTCTTAAACCAATCCTCAATGTAATTCTTCATGGGCACAACATTTATCTCATGTCTAATTTTGATATTAAATAATTCACCTTCTAAATCTCTTAGATCATGAGAAATACTTTGGATCGATTCCTCAATATCTTGATTTTTCATAGAATAAACAATAAGCCAATTATATATCTCCTCTTCGCCATACTCAATTATGCCATTAGATTTCTCAGCCGATAAACCCTTTAGTATCTCCACGTGTTCATCAAATTGTTGCTTTGTCATAAGCATTGAATTGAATATTAATTTAGGATATTGGACCTCACCCGTGCTACCTGCTAAATCTATTTTTGTAAGCCTCATGAATATCTCTTATCTTTTTACTATAGCTTCATTACATGCTTGGACAATATTTCTCATATTCTTAATCTTTTCTTTCTAACAGGCATTCAATTGTTTGATTCGATTAGGAGAAGGAAAATATTCTTATCTCCTCTTTGCTTCTGTCATGTTTGAAACTTTTATCCCAAATGGTAAAACAACATCTGTGTAAAATCCTTCTTCATTTTTAAAATCAGCTTGAAGATATTCATGAAATGCATGTGCTCTTGAACCAAAATAAACAATATTTTTAGAGACTTCCCATGCCTATGTTATTAGTGACATTCTCCTTCTAATATTTTTCTCAACATAATTTCGAACCGTTGTAAGCAAACTTGATGGTCCTTTTAACTTGATACCAGGTGTGGTTGGTTTTATCATTGTCAAAGGGTTGGCCATAATGGGAAGAGTCATCAAGGCATTTTCCAATTCTTTGATCTTTTCCTTTAAGGTGGAATTCTCGGCATCTAAACCATCAACAAAGTCATCAAGCGTGTCCCCAATTGCGTTGTGAATTTTGGAAATTTGGGACGATCATATATACTTGAGGTCGACCTCTGGTCAAAATTTTCCTTTTCTATTTTTCTGGTCAATTCTTTCCATATCCAGTCTTTTAGATACATTGTAAAAAACAACACTCTAAAAAGTGAAGGATTCTTCCTCACCAAAAGTTTCATTCCCAACAACTTCCAATACAAAATCTTGTTGAACAACATGCTCCTATTGTTCTATTGCAGGAAATATTTTTTGAATGTCTACTTCTAGTTCCATATCTTCCAAGGAGAAGCTTTGAATATCATTATCTATGAGATTATTTTCTTCCTCATGCAATGGGGTTTTTCTTTTCTTTCTCGCGCACAATTTGTGTGAACTTTCATTTTTTCCAGAGGGAGGATTCTTATATCCTCCTCCACTAGAACTGTTGTTGACATACTTCTTAATTGGGTGGGATGTTGGAGTACTACTCCTCGATGTAGCATTCTTTGGATTGACAACTAGAGATTGAACACTTCTTTCACTGGGATTTTTTTATTTTTTCACAGAAAAAGTGCAACCATAACTTATATTGCCTCACTACCTATGTGCTAAATAATTTATTGGGTACATAATATAGAAGAAAAGAAAGATTTTCTTTTGAGCAAAATATTCTTATGATACTATGATTTTCCATTTTCTCCATCGTCCCCTTTTTCTCTAAAAAATTGGTAGCTTCAACAGATATCCTGGGAGTGTTTTCGCCCAACAATTTTTTTTTTGAAGACTGAAACAAAGTAATTATAAATGTCATAGAAACATAGAGGGGTTTTATGCCTCCATAATGCCTGATACCAAAAGGTAACGGTGTTTGCTTCATAATTTACCCTTTTACTGATAGTCAAATTTGGGAATTGGCAACAGTGCACGATAGCAAATATCAAATAAGAAGCCGTAAATAATTTCCTATCCTTTTTGTAATGCGATAATTGGGAAGAAATTTTGATATAAATGAGCTTTCCCCAATCAAAAATAGTTTTTTATTGGACTGTAAAATACAGAATATATAAAATCATCTAAGATATAGAAGCAGTATTCTCCTGACATGTTACTCTGGTAAATAGCCATGCAATTTATCGATAGGGATTATTTAAAGAGTCAACCTGAATTTTTGTTATGTCTGTTGGGATAGACACGGGATTCTCCAAATACTTTGGCAGGAGGTCGAGCCCATTATTATGTTTCTTCAAGAACTCTCTGCAATCTTCACCTTTGAAAGTAAGAGTCAGATCTGGCAGCTTTAACATTTTGCGGAAGACTTGAGGTGAAAGAGAAATTGGAGAATGTCCCTGGAGTTGTATGATTCCTTTATTTGGTACATACTTGTCCACACACCATGCAACGATTTGCTTCCAATCGAAAACCTCTAAAACACAACGAACATGAGTAATACCAGATGTCCAAATTACGTTCCCATCTTTCTGTGCAGTAGGAGGGGGGGAATAATACTAGTATGCTCTTGACCACTRGAAGTTTTGATCTTCGCGGCCAAAAATATTCAAAGTGTCACCACATAATTGTTGTCGACATGATGCTGCCATTAGGTTGACRAAACTATTTCTTCGGCTAGGTAATGGTCACAAACAATCCTTTTCTGAAAGATAATAATAGTTTAATCCCTTGGAAAATGAAGATTAAATGAGAATTTAATGAAAAATTCCTCGATCCTTTCGCCATTAATGATGGCAYTTTTCAGGGCCTACACAATGGTTGTTAGCATTTAAGCAATACGTAATGYGTATTAGGAAAAKCAAAGTAATGGCGGGGACGGGTGTGAGAGAATTTCAATATAGAATTTTTGTGAACTTGCCAACCCACGGTTGGAGAGATTATCAAAACAAAATAAGTATAGAGGGGCGTTCGGTCAGACTCGCGTGCATSAAAAAATGGAATACTTGGGAACCTAGCACCCATGACRAGGCAAAAAGTTAAGTGATGGTCGAAATGTAGATCACGATATTTGAAGTGCAATGTGAGGGTCACGAAAAAAAGGAGAGGAAATGTTTGAGGCTGCATACCCTCGAATTTGAAGAAAAAACCTAAGTGTTAAAGCGAACTTATTCATGAGTAAGTGGTTGGAAATGAAAATGCGACAATTCGCGAACTTGAAGGTCCACGAACTGAAATACAAGTAAGTATAGTAACTAAGAAAGGGAAAAAAGAAGGGATAAAAGGAAATGGGAAAAAGGAAAGTATAGAAGGGGGAAAAGAAACGAAGTAAAGAAGTGGGAAAATAAAATGTGGGAGGGAAAAAATGAAAGAACGAAAAAGGTCTCAACATTTACAGGTTGATTGTTTGGTACATGCTTGGTCGATACATGTGTTGGTGGACATCTAGTTGAGAGGTGTCCATTGTATATGATCCATGTGAGAGGATTTGGTTGAGTATCATTGATAGTGACAGGTTGGACAGGTTGGTCAGTGACAAGTTGACAGTGATAGTGGCAGTTACAGTGGCAGTGACGGTGATAGTGACAGTGGCAGTGATTGTGGTAGTGAAAATTGGTCTACACTCATATTTTAGGGCAGCGGGATGAGGCAAGGAAAGGAACTTGTAGCCTCCTTTTGGTTAGTGCTGGAGAACTCAAGGAGCTGGAGCTTCCTTCAGGTTGGAGCCTAAGAATCAGGGGGTTGTAGCCTCCTTTTGGTTGGAGCCAAAGAATTTAGGGGGTTGTAGATTCCTTCAGGTTGGAGCCTATAAATGAGGGGGTTGGTGCCTCCTTCCAGTTGGTATTGGAGAATTGGGAAGTTGGTGCTTCCAATGAATGTATTCTTTTGATATATAAGAAAACGATTGAGGAAAATATATGAAATGGTCTTACTCAAGCATTTTTAGACTTTACTTGGCTAAATTAAAGTAGACGGGAATATCACCCTATGTTTATAGCCAACAAAAATAACATCATAACTCACAAGTGTTAATTACGAGTGCTTAGGCTAGTCTTTTATCAACAAAAATCTTGTTGGAAATTCACTTTTTATGTAATTTTCTGAATATAACAATTGCTAAAATAAATGTAAGAACAGAAGTAAAGAAACCAAGATGATAATCAAGACAGATGAGACATAAAGCAATCCTTTATTTCATTCCAATTCACCAAAGAGTCATTTTCTTTACAAAATTTCATACATAAATCTTGGACCAAAGTCAAACTTAGACATCCCTGATGGAACATACAAAAGGACCTCTGACAGAAAACCAAAACTGAACTCTAAAAGATGGATCATCTTGCCACAGATTGTTGCCCACTCGACTCTGCACAATAGCCTTTATCAGTCATGAAAACTAATTCACAAACAGAAAAGTCTACACAGACTATCAAAGATAGATCAACACCTCTGAAAAACAAGTGTCTGAATGATTTGATTCAGCCCTGAATATTATTGTCTACAATAAGAGCCTGCTATCATAAAAGAGAATTAGGTTGTGATGAATATATGAATGAATGAAAACTGAACTATCTCAACATAAAGTCAAAGATAAAACCTTAGCATGCTTCTGCTTCTATCCTCCTCTTGTTCCTCCCTTTCCTTTTGCTTTTAACAAATTAGAATTGGTTGAAGAAGTTGAACCAATTCATTAGTTAAGTTAATTAAAAGATGCAACTAACTTTAGTTAGGGGGAAGAGTAATAATTATAATAAGGGTCATAAATAAATAATAACTAGTAGGTGGGACCCCTTGTGACTCCCTTTAGTTCATAACAATCATAACAATCATAAAATAACCATTAGTTAAGCAAAATACACCTCCTTGTGTCTCCCATCAACATATTCACTTTTGGTAATTTAAAGTCATGAAATTTGAAATTATTTCAAAATTAATACTCCTATATCCAAAATAAACATGTTGTCCAAAGATCCCTGAAGTCAACTGTCATAAAACAATAGATATAATAAAAACTCAAAAGCCATATTTCCCAGTTTGTGATGCAACCCTTCCTTGATTGCTACTGTGACCTCTTGATTATCCTGAATTTGCATTTGGTTGTGCAGAGCCTTTAGGCCTAATCTCGCTGATCACGTGGGAACAATTGTCTCTCAAATGCATCCAAGAAGACACAGATTTGTTAGAGCCATTGGAGGGTGAGGAAGGGGCAGTAGTGGCTTTTTCTTTATCAAGGGCATGGTGGGCCTCAATTTTCAATCTCTTGCTAGCATGGGAGGATTGCACTGGCGAGTGGTCAGGGGCATCTTGGGCAATGGGGTTAATAGGCAGAGGAGCAAGCAAGGACAAGTTGGGCCAGCCACGATGTTGAGAGACTACCGGGTGGACAATCTCTTGTCATCCATCATTTTCAGGGACCTCAGGTTG
Organism: Picea engelmannii; assembly: GCA_009831015.1. Classification (NCBI taxonomy): domain Eukaryota; kingdom Viridiplantae; phylum Streptophyta; class Pinopsida; order Pinales; family Pinaceae; genus Picea; species Picea engelmannii. The sequence continues at coordinate 208,052 of ML795405.1, forward strand.
TAACGATACATGAGGAGGTGCAGGGATACCCAGGGCTTGTGGGGCTTGGAAAGGAGGCCTTTCAGGCCTAGGTTGGACTATTCCCTGCTCAATCCAATTGAATAATCCGACATGAAACAATTGGCCAAGCTTTTGTGAATCGACGTCAAAATGTATGGAGAACCTAGGCTTTCTTGGGCCTTGGTTCCAATTACCTCTACCTTTGTTTCCTTGGCCATGGTTACCTCGACTGAAAAAACTCATCCTGCATGCATGATCGACTAGAAAATAGTCTTTTAAATAACCATATATGACAACTCTTAAAAACATGAAATAGATTTGTCTCAACAATGTATCAGACTCATGCAATCCAATCTATACAAATTGTTTTACTATTAATCAATAAGCAGGGGGTGAAAAAGGGTTCTGGGATATGTGAGGGGTTTGTATTGAGCGAAAATATGATATAATGAGGGGGGAAAAGGACATGGTCACTGCTTAATGAAAACAACAATCAACTGAAAATCAAACCGATAAAACATTACTGTAATCCACACAAGACATTGCCACTTCCAACTGCCTTAACACCGAAATTCTCTTCACTGTAATCAATCTCATAATAGGGAGTGAAAACATGAAATGGGAAGGTGATGGGATTTGTAATTAGCGGAAAATTAAATCATGGAAGGGAAGAAAGACGATTATTATTCATGAAATTAATTAAGTGATCCATAAAACATGTTGCGAAAAGAGACGTATCAACCATCAACAATTCTTGTGAAATTTAACTAGTTCACTGTTCATAATCAAATATCCAACACAGTGCTACCGCAAGACAATATGTATTCCACACAATTTGTAAGAGGTTATGTTCCCTCCATTCACATACTTTTCATTTTATAACAATTTACGAACAATACCCATTCCAATCTGTAAACTATCAAAATCAACAACTACCCATGCATTTCTTCAATCCACAATAATACTCAAAAGTCGGGTTTTCAAATTAACAATGAAGTCATTATCACTGCAATCGAGCCTATCATTTAAATGCAATGATATTCGTTAAATATATATAGGCAGTAACCAAAATAATAAATACCAAACTGCCACACTCGAATTGACAATTAATCGTACAACCAACAACCACCATTTAGACACAAGCTATGCACAGGGTAATTCGCCCAGGCAATGTAGTTATACCAGTGTAAAAAAAACAAAACAATTCAATGTGACTTAAAAGATGGGCCATCCATCCAACATGATGAGGTATCAACAACAAGCATGTCTCAACAAATGACCGAGATGCAACAAAACATGCTCAAAAACTGTGTGAGTATCTCTGACTGCGAGAACTCAAGCCATCTATGTTATACACAGTGCGCAGGTAACAAATCCCCATGATGAAACATTTCCACTTAACACAACAAACACTCGGTCACAGCCTTAACTCAACCCATCGGGATGAGCCATCGACTTAATACAATATTGCTTCGATTTAGTCACACCGTAATCGACCATGTTGTGGCAATTACACATAAGGATGCAGTGGATATGTTTTCTACAGTCATCTGGTTCAATAATCATTCGGCCCCAAAGAAACCAAAGTTACCATGACTATTATTTCATTTTTCAAAACACCATCCAGACAACGCGACATGCGTGAGTTGTAACCAATGCCATCTAATCATCCAAATAATCATTAGTGCAAACACCAGTGACTGTGTATCAACCAAATAATTTGCCATTGTCTTAAAAAATCAATCAACCTAACAAGTTGTGGCAATTACACATACCCAGGCATCAATTTGAATCGGGGCAGAGGCCTTCTCCATTAACAATACAGAGTTGTTATTATAAGGAGCGTAATTGTCTACTTTGAAAGTGTAATTGGCAATGTAGGGTTTGTCACTGTTATAACAGAGTCAGTGACTATAACTGATCCGACTGTCACACAACCAACTGGTCAAGTCTATGCTCAAACTAGTCGACAATTATACCACCAACCAACCATAACCAAGTCGTAATACCAACAAGATAGGCTAGTATTCTCTATCAATCTTCGGACTGGAGGGCTAAGGTTTGTTCCGTAGCCAACACATGGAGAGCAGAGCCACTCTTTGTAATGGTGAATTTTCTGAGGCCACGGTGCATACAGGAAGAACCACAACTCATTCGTGGACGGGTACAAATCCATGACAGGGGGCCATAACTGAAAGGTAGGGCTCTAGTTCGGCCTGGTAAATGTTAGTTAACACACACGGGGTATAACCCTCGTGCTCTTCGATCAAACAACCACATCACAGAGGTGAAAACAGGACCGAGTAAAAATAGGAGAACCCATTTCATGACCCTTAGTGGTGAAAACAACCAATGTCGAAGTGAACAAAACACATTGACATAGAAAAACTTCGACCATTAAACCCATGAAGCCAAAGACTAGATTTAGTGACAGTGCGTGAAGATAGATATCCACCCAAGACTAAACGAAAACCCTCCAACTAAACTAGCAGAGATAACATAAATCTATCACCCAGGAAGACCAATAACCTCTACGAACTCAAAAATATTACAGGAAGAACCATCCACTCTTCATTCCAAGAACCCAAATTTCACACAGTTGCAAAACTTAGGAAAACACAAACCAATACACCTGAGCCAGTAATCATTTCATAACCAGAGCAGAGTCACGAATGGCCAAAAGAAGACATACCTATAATCAAATTCTTTAAAACGAGAGTTGGTCAAGCGGTTCCTCCCTGCTAAAAATTTGGAGCATAACCACAACAGAAAGATCGAAAAATAGCCCTACTAGGGTGGTGGCTAACAGGAGGAGTAAAGGTGACGTGCAGTAAATGCACGTCGCCTCCACCCACAATGCATTAATTCATCAGTACATGCCAACACATTCTTCATTAACCATTAATCAAACCATGTATCGAAACCATTACCACATTAAAAGCCAATAGCGTGACTTATGCGATAACATAATTTAAGTCCCATATAATTCAACCATTCACATAACCAATAGCACTATTACCTTGCCAAATGCGCCATCAACTAACCGTATAACCCAATCAAAATTCCATATCCATTTACTTGCTAGCTAGGGTTTAACAATGATTGTTAAGTCTTCCATGCATGTAGTATAGTGAATATGGTAGATTTAAATTCTTCCTCTTTGCAATTGTTTCTCATTTCTTTCCAATTGTTCGCATGTAGTATAGTTAAATTGCAGAATTATATCCCTTTTCCTTGCATTTGTTATAGCATTTTTTCCCTTCTCAAAATTGTCCTTCATGTAATTTCACTAACATGCTTGTTGTACAGGTGGGATAAGAATAGATAACAATGATATTAATGAATAGCATAGGTTGTAGTAACATCAAGAATCAATGCTTCATAAGATCAAATCATAACCAACGACAACATTATTTCATCAACCATGTAAGTCATGTCACAAATCATCACAACATAAAAAAATGAACAGATCTAATCTTCAATAGTTCAAGGGGGTCCCACCTACTAGTATTATCTAGTTGTTTTTTTATTTTTTATAATAATAAGCTTTAGCAACACTTTGCGGGAAAAACTTGGTTGACAATTTTAATCGTCAACAAAAACATTATGTGGTTTTCTCCCATTTGGGTTTCCATGTAAATTCTAGTGTACTGTGTATTTGATTATATTGATGTGATGTTGCTTATGTTTATATGCTCATGATATACTGAAGATACATTGATGATATATTGTTGATAAAGTTGAAGTTTATATATTCTGGTTAAAAGTGGCAAAAGTGCTCAAATTGATTCACCCCCCCTCTCTTAGTATTCCAACAAAATACATCTGTAAAAATGTGAACAAAGGACGTTGTCATATGTCTAATAACCGAAGCATTAATAAAAAAATAATATGTGTTACAATTCAAGTGTGCAATATTATAAATAGAACATGGTACTGAGAGAGGTTATTATAGAGTTGTTACACCCCATCAATATGTTTAGTGCATCCAGATCTTCTCCACGTGGATTACAATCAGACACCACATATTTCTCTTATATTTGGTCATCCACCCAACGGTTGGGACATTTTTTTGGAATATTTTCTTTTAAATGATTGGGTTAAGGCATGCTTCTACCATTCAACTATATGAATACTTACCTGTCACTGTCCCATTTCCTTCTCTTCTCTTCATACAACGTGACCCATGGTCATGTTGCCTTCCCGTTATAAAGAACGAATTTTTTTATGGCGTCCATTTCTAAATTTGCTAATCTATACAAAAATTCAAAATGAATAGCGCGAGAACAAATACATATTATCAACTTAAAGAACAAATTTATTAATGGCATCAAAATTTCTAAATTCACTGATGTATAAAAGAATTCAAAAGAAATAGCATGGGATGAAATATATATTATCAACTTCAATGTAAACAATTTATTTGTACTAAATCGATAAAATATAATTGACTTACTCTTTATCAAGCGCCTTTTTCCGTTAGTTTGGAGTAGCTCCCTTTCCCTTTTGTCCTCATCTTGTTGGTCATCCCAAATGATTTCCCTTGTTGTGTCATCAATTTCCTTGATGTATTCACTGGCATAATAGAACGACTCATATACTATGTACCCCTATACCATAGAGGCCTCCGGTTTTGCCCTTTGTTGAACAAACCCCTTCAATTTTTTCATGTACCTCTCTAAAAAGAACATCTAATGACGTGAGAGCACTTCGACTAAGTCCATAAAATTCGCGGATAGTTCCCTCTCAAGCATACAAACAATCTCAGATATCTCTTGAAGCCACCGTGGAATGCTAGCCATTTGAATCTCCCTTGAAGTGAACCAACCTATAATTGTAGATAATTTTGATATGGCACGTCGCAGGTCTTGGGGGAAGTCATGGTTCACACGACCACAGACGAGCAAAAGATAATGACACTACAAAATAGACACACACATCATTAATTTCCATAAAACTATGAGTGCATAGCATTTTTTTACCAACGTCAGTATAAAAGAAAATTCATGTATTCAACATACATACTCTTAGAAGGTTCAGATGGTCATGTGATTTCAACCCCGACAAATTCTTGTCTATAGTGAAGCAACATCGTAGATTCAACCCATATAAAGAAGGTGCCTTCACACCCAATATAACATCCTTCGACATAGAAAGATCACATTTCTTCAAAATCCATGAAACATCACCTTCTTTAAAAGACCAAGAGGGACCAACCTCTACTCTAGTTTTGTTTCTTGGCCAATGTCTCCTTTTAGTATTTGAAGCAATAAGATCTCTCATGATAACCAATGTGATGCTTTTATTCCATGATACTTGCCTCCATAAATAAGATGAAACATTTTTTAATATATGCATGGGATCTAGTAAGTGGCCAATCTTAAGATTCTCCCAATATGGAAGCTCATAAAATACAAATCTCCTTTTCATCCCAATGGGCATTTTCTCAACATAGGTGTCAAAAAATTCAGGATCGTCAAACATAGGTTCCCCATCCAAATCAAACAATTATACCAGTTCCTTCTCCTTCTTTGTATCATATGCCCTATTCTAATCCGTTGGTGTCATTATTTCATGTCTCCAGATTCTCTTTGGTTTACCATTGAAAGCATATGCAACTCTTCTAAAAGGGTGGTCTTCTGAGAAGAATACCCTCGAATAGTCATACACCAGCTTTTGTATGTGGTTGGTCCACCTAGCCTTTATAGAATTTCCACAACATTTACATCCACGATATCCTTCTGTTACAAGACTACGATGTTATCGTACACATAACATGTTAGTGTCAAAAATATAGTTTCACCAAATAAAGTATGCCAAATAAAATTGAAGATATAAACAAATCGATGAACATGCTTACCAGAGCAAACTCCTAGTTTTGGATAATCATGTGTGGTGTATGCACATATGCCATATAACGTAAAATACCTCTCAATTGGAATGGGTCATGATGCATCATATACATGTATCACTTCCCATAATTGCTTAAATTCATTGATTGGTCATTGGAGGTAGACATCCATTCTCTTCACTTGTCTTCTACCTGGGGCTATAAGAGCCAACATAAGATGTTCATTCTTCATGGACAACCATGGGGGGAATAATTTTATTGATCACTACCACTGGCTAGATGAAATAGTTGGTATTTTGGAGGGAATACATGTTAACTCCTTCCATAGCTATGCTCAATCAAAGGCTCCATACTTCATCCTTGAATTTATCATGCCATGTATCCTATATATGCTTCATGGCTATTGAATATGTTGGGATTCACATAACTCATGGCTCACTTCTTTGTGAGGCATGCCACCCCCGAAACATGGCTAATTGTTTGCAACAAAATAGCCTTTGCATCCTTGGAATTATAAGCATGTGCATTAATATCTTATGAGGAGGACCATCCACCTTACCCTTGTTTTTTTATTTATGGTACATGTTATGCCCACATTCTAAACATATCTCTTTGTTCGCATATTCATTTCTATATAGAATACAATCATTCGAACATGTGTGGTATGATATGTACTCAACACCTAATATTTTCAACATTTGATTTTCCTCGATGTAGTTATTGAGCAAAATATTATCACTCGGAAGTACCTTATCATTGCGTAACCTGCAATTAGTGGGCAATAAAAATTTACAATGTCATTAAGCATGAATAAAATCAACCCCTTTCTTCCTTCACTATGACAAGATTCCTTAAAAATTTAGGGGAATTAATGGTTAGTTACCTCAAAAGTGTTGAGAAACACGTGTATAACCTACCATACATTGCTTTCAAGTTGTACAGTAACATTATTGTCCCTAGCTGGGTAGACCATGCAAGCCCCTTTACTGGACCAAATAGAGGGGTGGTGCAAATAGATTTCAGGTTTTTGTAGAAGGTATGTACGACATCATCTTTGTCCCCTGATTCATTTTCCTGGAATGTATCTAACAACATTCCATCCATGGCTTAGGTATCTCACAAGAAATCATCCATACCAACATCTATATCATTGCCTTCATCCCCAACATGTGAAGAACTATTGTTACTGTCAAGGTTTCGAATTGGTGACTCGAGACGTAGTGGGAATTGAATAGGTGGTTGTTTCAACCATTCTCGGTATGCTTCCTCTCCGAGATGTTTTCATTTAGCAACAAGCTCATGACTTGACATCGTAGCGGGTTGCAACGGTAGATAGTGGACAGGTCATTCGTCATCAGAATCATGATTGTAAAAATATTGAACATTACATTGATAATGTTAGTAGTTCAATGCTTTTAATATGTTCAAATATTATACCAAACACTTACTGGAAGTGTTGTCACAAGAGTTGGTTCTAGGCTGTAATAGAGCCAAGCCTTAGCACATTTTAAATGAAAAATAAGTCATCACTCAGAACTTGACTTGGGTTGCATGCAAGTAAATTCCGAGATCACCTCGAACCACTTTGATTGGAAGCTGCCCTTTCCAACCCGAGAAGGATTTCTTGAATGTATGTCACGATAAGATATTCAATAAGACTAACAGTGGGCAGATCTGTGGGTAACATAAAGTTTTGGGTTTTTAGGATTTGGGGTTGGACCAAGAAGATAGTCCATTGGGCATGGAGTTAAATGATGAAGCCAATAACGTGAGTGTTCAGCAATGGAAATCCATGGAACAGAGGCGAGATAGAAGCTGACTGCAGAGAGAAGTATTTAAAGGGTATGGCAGCAGAATAGAGAAGAAATATATCAATACACGAGGAGAACTTAGTGATGAGTGAATTCCAAGCATAAATCAGTGGAAAGAGATGATTGGGACAAAGCATCTAGCAAAGGATGAATTTTGAGCCTTCAGATCTCTGCAAAAAGCAACTTATAACCTGTCCTGAAATAGAACATCTAAAAAATGGATGAATTCCATTACAAACATAGTTACAAATCGGGAAGAAAATAGAAATAAAACCTAGTGAAATGATGTGAAAACTAAGAAATAATACATTCTCTGCAAACAAAATCACAAGAATCTCTGATATAGATCGAAAATGCTATGCACTCTTTTATTAAACATGAAAATAAATGCTACAGCCCATGAGTACTACTCATGTCTGTCTTTTCCCAACTTTTCCCCTTTCTCATCAAAGAGATATACAATATATAAGCCTTTAGTGTATAACAGATGAGAAATGACCTCAAAACCGACTGAGAAATGAACTGGCAGTTGTTTAACTGAAATCTGGGCGCGTTCCTACATTTCTGGGCCATGTCTGCAATTCCATCTTGCAGGGAACTTTTTCCTACCTTCCCAAGCTCTAAATTAGGATATGAAGATACCACTAGAAATCTTAGGATCTATAGATGTCAATCGACTATTCAAACGTGTAAAACGGCCTCTCCAAGGTTGAGAAAAGTGAGTTTTCCCACAGGAAGGTTTTTTGGAAAAACCTGCGATTCTGGTCGCTAACATGCCGAAAACAGGGGTATCTTAGCCACCGAAAGTCCTACCTTCCAGTGGCTAACAATGCGATTTTAGAGTGCCGTAAGCCATCGAAAATCCCAAAACCCCGATTTCGGCTTTCGGGTATCGGGAGAACGGGCAGTGGTCAAAATCTTCATGTCGGCCAAACCCTCGACTGTCGAAAACCCGAAATGGTGACGTGGCATTTGTGTAAAACCTTATTATAGCGATTTCATGCCATTTATTTCATTATTTTCATGCCTCCTTGCCTCCATGTGGCTCGATGCGTGGCTGGGAAGATGGCCAAAAAATAATATGCGAAAGGCTTGAGAAGTCATTAACGTTTTTAATTATTACTTTTAAATCGTTTTAACTCCTTTTAAACAATCACTTTTTCGAAATTTTGGTACCGGGACTTTGGAGTTGTTATTAAAAATCATACTTCATGAATAGACGAACCCTGAAACCCAAAAATCCCGAAGGACTTCAAACTCATTTTTAGAACTAAGGGCGGCTCCATAACCAAAGAATAATTGAGTTTGGATTTAGGGAAGAAAAAATCAACTTTGTTTCAACATAGGCTCCATCTAGGGATGGTGCTTTCCTGCAAATCACCAAGAATAGTAGACCGCGTGCCTTCATCCATTGGGCGACTTGAAATCGTCCTTATCAAACTCTGAACCCTGTCACTTTGCTTGCACCTTTTCGAAACAAAAAACCGCTTATGCATCCATTGGGCTATGGAGTCATAATTTCTTAAATCAAAACCATACAGGATGCCAAACTGAACTGGAAATGTGCTGAAAACCATTGATGTAATATAATTCTCAAAATCAAGCTTATTTATATACATCACCTACTCTAATTACTGAAAAATTCCCACTGTATCAAAAGATACAAAAATGCCAATGAAGCCAATCAAATAATTGTCTTCTTATTTGAAATTTGCCCACGCTTTCTTTGAGCGGGCTGAAGAAGGAAATTGCCAACTCCCATCTGACATACTATTGATCATGAATATTCAAACCTTTCCTCGATTCCCATGACAAAATATCCATGACATAGCACACTCCTCCATAAAATGAATCTAAAAGATCAGCAAAAGGATCATGAAAAAATGCATGGTCTTGAGGTTTTAAATAACAAGCTTCATTAAAGCCTAATGTGTGATCCAATTTATTTTGCTCAGGGTCATCCTCAAGGAGGATATCCAAACATCCTTCATTTGATATGGAATCTATCTGAAGACCGTCATTCCTCCTTGTTAAACTTGTAGCAAATTGTTCTAGAGAAACAATATTATAATCATCAATGTACTCATCATATCTGGGTGCAACAGATAAATCTGAAGTGTTATCAATTAGAAAATTCATCGGGTTATCAACCGTGGGCAGCTCTGCTCCTTTCTCTGGCATGATGCCCATCTTAGATTTATACCCCTCCACATCAAAATCTAAATCATTCTCGAATACCAAAAATTCTTCAATATGGTTAAACATGACAGCTACATATTTTTCATGAAACCAAACAAAGTTTTCAAGCGGATCTCCTGGGAGTGAATCATCATCATAAATAGGTTCATTGGCTTCCTATATAGTTTCATGGTTGTCATCATTTAAAATCGGATTTTCATTAATAGTAGAAGGAGTTTCACTCACATTTTCGGGACTGTGTGGATGCTGTGGATTTATGTAAGCAGGGGCTGTAACATAACTGTTTAGGAGCAGATCTATCTCTTCTACAGATTGACCATGATGTTGAATATCTCCTTCTGGAATATGATCACAATAGCTATCATATCCATCTTCTGTATCATCCAACACTTCTTCATACTGATTATTTTCATCGACTTGAGAAATTCCTATTATTCCTTCCTCCTCATCAAGAAGGTTCGTTTGCTCGTTTTGTCTTATGAATTTTATATTACAACAATCTTCAAAAAGTGTTTTAGCTGAATAGATTCTTTTATAATGTTGATCAAAAAGAATGTGAAAATATTTCAATGAAGGAATACTAGAATGGGGTAAAGATTTATACCAGAGTCTAGCATCTCTTTCCAATGAAAACATAAACAGCTTCATGAGGACATCTTCATGATGTATATTCAATTCATCCATGAGTTTGTGGAATTCAAACAAGTGTTGAGCGGGATTGTCATCCGCGTATTCTCCAAATTTAGGAAGGACATCTTACCAAACTTTAATGTCTGGAACAATGTTTGGAAAACCATAAACACTTGTAAAATCCAGAGGAGCAAACCTTGCAGCAATCCGAGCAGCGAACGAATTCGACATTTTGAGACCAGTGGAGTCGCTAGTGAATCATGTAGAGTCTTCAAACCAAGGAGTCACCAGGTGAATGATCACAGCCAATTGAATGCCTATTCCTTGTTCACCATCAAGAGATAGATCTGAACTTTTGTCATATCCCAGGGAAGATCACGGGTAGAACTTGAAAGATCATGGGCTGCAATTGAAAGGGATATTAGCATTCAAGAACAATGGGAAGCTAGACAAAGACAGTTAAGGAACCAACCGTGATCTCAGTTTCCTTTAAACTTTTTATTTTTACCCATTAATTATCTCTACCCTTTTTGGATGCCTTGACGGTATACTTTAGATCCTTAAAGTATAAACTCAGGAACAACAGGAAGCATGGAATTTTTTTTCTCAATACTAAACATGAAACCAACCCCTTTGTAAAACATATGTCAAATTAAGCAATACATTTACATTAGTTCCATTGAAAATCTAAAAATGCAATTATTCAATCATCTTTTTCTTACGCCATACAGGGTTGTCTACATAAAAGAAATCCAATTCACGGTGTAATATCATTGACCCGAGCTAGTTGCTAGAATATGGCATGTTAGGAATTGTAGGGTAAAGAAGTTGTCCAATTTCATCAAACAATTGCTTGTGATATCTTTCTCCTGATAAGAGATTGCGAAATTTTGTGAATACGAGAATATCTTGAGCATCTGAACTCAATCTTGAATCTTGATCCAACAAAATTCAATGAACAATTATTAAACTACACATGCATACATAACATAAACTCAATGAGATAAATGAATTATCAATCAAATATAGGCGTACTGAAATCGGTGTGAGAGAACTTGAAGGACTTCCAAAGATACAGGATGAGCCGAAATCTGAAGAATTGGCCATTTGATATCATAATTCCTTTTTCCCTGCATTTGAGCCAAAATCGTCATCTTGGGTAACATAGAACAATCTAACTTCAAAAATAACTTCGACAAATAGAAGGGGTTAAGATTTAGATCCGATACAGGTTTTCAAAGATCACCGAACAATCATGTTCTTTATTAACATCACACTTAAAAAATCATTTTTTCTTCTACAATATCATTATTTTTTTCAACCTAGCTATACAAGAAATCTCAATTTGGCTTTACAAAATCTGAAATAGTTACTTGATCCCTAAAAATATCCTCCTCGAACATAAAAAAAAAAATGTGAATTTGATGCTCTCTCTCTCTCTCTCTCACCGGTGTGCTTCATTATATAAACATGCACCGGTGTGTATGGATAAGCCAAACGCTCTGGTGCATTTAATTGAGCGAAGCATTGAAGACTGACCTCCATTATTGCCTTCGTAGAGCAAAACCTATGCAAAATTTAAATGTGGATGTTTGCATTTGTTTTATGCAAATTTAGTTGTCGTACAATGCATTATTATTTACACACTGCATTGGGGCATTATTAATTACACACCGCACCGGTGTGTTTCTAACTGTATAGCGCATTGATGGAAACAAGTTAGAAAAATAAAGTGGGCTTACTATCAATACTTTGAAATTTATTCCAAAAATAAATTAGTGTGTTATACGTACACACCGCACCGGTGTGCTACACATGGTATAGAGAACCGAAAATGTAGCTTTCGAAGAAAAAAACAACAACGTGCGCGTTTATCATCAATGCGTCGAAATATACAACGAAAAAATGAGCAAGAATTTGAGTTTTTGTTTTTATAAAGGAAAAACCTATTCATTCTTTTATTTGTTTGCCAAGTTTTAGAAAGGAGATTTGTGCAACAAAGATTTATCAGTGAAGAGTTTAAAGTGGGTGAATTTTTTTGAAGAGCCAAATTCGAGGGGGATTACTGATGATCACATAGAAATCTGTAGAGGAGAATTTCCAGGTATATGATTTCATTCTATTAATCATCTTAATCATTCTCCTATTTGATTTAAACAATTTTTAGTGCATTCTCAAACAAAAAAAAGGGGTTCCATAGTTACCTTCAGTATTGAAAGCCCTAATTTCCTCATTATTGTTTTGCTTTCTTCTTCTATATTTCACAAAAATAATTTTTTTAAGCATAATTTCTTTATAGGGTTTGTTTATTTATATATGGGTACTTCCTATCCATTGCAATGAAACCACTCATTGCATTGGATTCCAAACCATCTTGTTACTTTCATTTTTTTTAAACGCGTTCACGGTGATCGATGCCCTCTGTACATAGTAAGAACATCAGTGTGTGTTTGTTTGTAAACAACAATGCTTTCTTTAAATTAGAAAAATTATTAAAAAATCCTTTTCGTGGTCGGCGGTTTGCATTTTACCTAGATACGGACTAGGGTTCATTGTTTAGAAAGTGCATCATTGAGTTTAAAATGAAAAAAAAAATACTACTTTTATATGGAAATCGCCATTTTATGAATTTGTTCATTGCTTGACTGTGCGCAATAAAGAGTGCTTAGGAAGTCATGCTTTTCTTAAATCATAAAGCATCAACTGAATACAAAAATTTGTAGAACGTTTTCAATTTCACAACGACATTGTTATATTGTACTAATGTGCATATGTATGGTTGGTGCACCGATGCGTATAAATATTGTTGTCGCCCTGATGTAGATGAAGTTACTATACGCACTAGGATCTTATTTTTAAAAAAATTAAGTAATTTTTATATCTGATGATTCCTAGGTTTTTTTCTTTTCCAGGGAGATTTTGAAGATTCCAAGGGACAAACAAGGGGAAAACCAAGACATATCGGTAAGGATGTCCAAAAAAGTGTAGAAGAATATGGTAAAATAAATGAACATAATTGCATCACAAGAGGAGCCATCCCAACTACAATGTGCATCAGAGGTATGTAGTCATTTATTTATTCTTTTATATACATCGAATTTAAGTATCACGTGAAATACTAATTTTCAATTGTTTTGTAGCAGAAAAGAAAAACAAATAGAGTCCATTCAACACATAAGACAAGACGACAATGAATAAAAGGGTTGATCACAAACTTTGTGAGTATTTACGTTTCGACCTTTCTTAAGATTTCATGTTTGTTGTGATCTTTATATTTCAATAATTAATTTACACTTGTCCATGGGTGTCTTCTAGTAGGTGTTGACATAAAAAGAGGGGCCAACCCATGAATTGATAAACATTGGGTTAAGTATGGGTTGTGAGTAGATGTTGAAGAATGAAAGTTTAATTGAACAATTTATAAGTAGCTATGTTGTTTAACTTCCCTTGTTTATAATTAATGAAAAAATAAGAAAACTTTGTATTGATTATATTGATTGTGCTTTGTCATGTCGTATTAAACATGCAGGAAACGGATTATGGAATGCAGCGAACAAATGAGATTTTGAGAGAATTCATGAAGCATGCCTTTGAAAGAATGTGTGTTGTTTATGAAAGACTTGGTGCTAAGGTATGTTTTTTTTATTTATGCAATCATGTATATTCTACTATATATAAATGTAGATATACATATTACCGTTTATTTCTATGTTTGTAGATGTAATATTAAGGGGCGGAACATAAAAAACAAGTCAATCAAGAAAACATTATGTTAAAAAAACAAAGTACAATATCACCTACAAATGATGAAGAAATGAGGCATGCACACAGCTCGAGCAATGTCAACAGTTCAATTGATGAATGCCAATCTATATAATTGAATGTCACTGCAAGTTGTATGTTTTGGAATATTTGTCTCTGAAAATCAGGGATTGTTTAATGTACTCGACATATTGTACCAATTGCATGAGGACATGTTACCAATAAGTGCAACAATTACAAATTGGTTACAATTAGATTATTGTATTGGACCTTTATGTTGTCCCTTTTTGTATGACAATGGTCTCTTAATCATATATAATAAAATGGGTTTCTTATTTCATTGCATTGTCGAATGTTGTAAAATGTTGCGTTCATGAATAATTAATATGTGGATGATTTACATTGTCACCAATAATTGAGGCGTAATTGGTTGGATAACACATTAATGCAATCATTATATTGAAATTGAATAACAAATATATAAAACAATATTATTATAAAAAAAAATATTTGATTTTGAAATGATTAATTGAAAATTTGTAAAAAACAATGAATTAAAATATATACATATCAATTCACTATATTCTTTTGAACTCACTAGATGGTGCGTGCCATAATATATAAATCGGTGCATTTTGATGCGTAATAGGCACCAATGCACATTAATTATAATAACGCATTGGTACGAACTATTGAGAAACACATCATTCTGTAAATGATATAATGTACAATAATATTTATCGCTACAAAATTGTTTGGTGCTCATGTTTAAAATATACACCGGGGCACTAAAAATAATTTATGTACCGATGTGTTACGTTTATTATACGCATCGGAATTCTAAATATTATTTACGCATTGATACCTTTACAATAATATACGCACGAGTGCTTAGTAAATAATTTCCTCGACATCTCACCTCGAATATTCGAAATTTCACTACCCTTCAGTGCACATGGTAAAACAGATACTGATACGTACTAATTACACAAGCACTGGGGCACATGCTTTATTAAACGCACCAAATCTCAATATAACTTGATCGCACCGATGTGCACTATAAATTAAATGCATTGGGGCATTCAGATCCTAAAACACACTAGTGCTTCATAAGCAAACAAGACGAAACCGATGCATAGAAATTATAAGAACATCAGTGCTCTGCATACGACGAGAAAGGTGGAACTAGTGTGCAATAGTTATAAATTCACCAGGGAATTTTTTTAGTATATTAAGCTCTGGGGAGTTTTTATGATATTAATTGACCAGTGTGTTTTGATTATAGTTATGCACTAGTGCATGTTTAACAATATTGCATCGGTGCCTTTTGACAAGAACAACATTGGAAGAGGTTGTAGCAGAGGTTTTTAAAAAAAAATTGTCAAAATTTGTAACACTAATAACCTTTGCAAAAACCTCCGCTAGAAGTGATAATATATACACAAGAACAACAATATGATGGAAAAGGTTCTATTTCGGTTCAAGTGCTCTTTGAATCTGTGGTTTGGGATGACCACTAACAAATTGATACAATGTATTTGATGGTTTTGGATGACCTCTAACCAATCAACACTTTTAGGTGTCGAACAATATCCCAATGTATTATGTGTATGATTCAGTTGCAAGACATTGAACCATAATTCTACCAAAGTCTGCTATCTACATATTGTAGTTTCCCATCTGGAAAATCTCATGCCCATCTAGCATATTTCTTGTCGAAACTTTCAGTCTAACAACCATCTTCAATTCCATCATCAATTCCCTCCTTTGTCAGCTAAAAGGAGAGACCACAAGTGGTTTTATGAACCATCTTCACTTGATGTTTGAACTCCCCCCCTCGCTTAAGGTGCATCAGAGTTACACAGTCAATTCCAAGATTCGTCTTTACTCGAGATTGAATTCTTTGGTAAAATTGAAATAATTGCTTGGTTATTGATGACCATTACCAAGGATAATTCCACTCATAGTGAATTTTCAATCTTGCATGTTTGTTTCTCTTGGAATAGTTGTCTGGTGGATGATTCTTCTTGCCACAATGTTTGTAAGGATGGAGATTAAAACACTGATCTTACATATGACCAACTCAATTGCAATGTTGGCATTTCACATTCTGATGTTGAACTGTAATAAGTGAAGTTGAATACTCTTTAAGGAATCCAAAAATTTGGAACTGGATTGGTCTGGAATAATTGGGAATATGAAAGGTAACTTCCTTGTCATATCCACATCATGTTCTATACTTGTTGTAGTTGATTTGTGCCCATGGTCTGATGATGGGATTGGAAAGAGTATGTTGAACATGTTGCTTTGACATCTGTGAAAGTTGATTTACTAGATGTTGAACATGATCACATTGAACTCAAACAACTTCATCTTCATCTTCATCTGCATCTGGATTTGTCTTGCTAAGTTGCTCCTTTACACACTTTTGATCAAAATCATCATCATCATCATTAGAGAGAGGTTTGTTCTACAAAAAATGCATCCCAACTTTTGATTTTACAATGATTGATTGACAAGCACGAAAATTGGAATTTGGACTCAAAAAATAGAGGGTGTCAGGTTCGACCGAGAGTACACCCAATAAATACAATTCAAAGTGATTTTGATACCAACACTTACAAAGAAACTATTGCAAGTAGTAAATGATCTGCAAATTTTAAATATTTTCCCATTGCTTGATGTAGAATCGTTTGTTTTGAAGTTGAATTGATCTTCAAATTAGCTTGAATTGTCCATTTCTTCAATGACACGAATGTGAATTGTTGTTGAATGTTGATGTGGATGACAACTTGAATGGTTGAATGTGTCATGTAGGTGCTTGATCACATGTTCTTGATTGTGCTCGAATGTCATTCATTGTGTGCCTTGCTTGCTTTGTACTCCATTTGTGTATGGTTGTATGATAAACAAAAGTAGAATTATAGTGTCAAAACTAGACACTAGAAATAAACAACATCAAGAATCCAACAAAGCTTGAACCATTACAAAGAAACACCAATTGTATCTGAGATCCCCTTATTCAATTTCAGGACAGATACAGTACACAATTGCTACAAAAAAAAAATGATCTTTTTTATTTATTGGATACAACGATCTCTTTGCACTTAAGAGCGAATATGTTTTCAATCTATCATTTATGTCCTTTCAACACAACCTAAATCTCCCTATCCTTTCACATTTTCAATGTTTAAACCCTTTTACAAAGTGTTCAACCATACACAACTACACATTTTCAATATCTAAGTCTTTTTACAAATTAATCTCTCAAAAATTACAAGCTTTCAAGCCTTCAGTTGTACTTTCTTCAACCTTCAAATCCCATATTTTCTTCAAAAATTTTACAACCTTCAAACCCCACACTTTCTTCATTTTGAGTAAAAGATATTACCATGTAATAAATATTTTTTTAATCTTTAAATAATATCTCCTTATCACTCCAATCATATAAAATGACAAGAAAGAAAAAAAGTATTTTTCTGTGGTGAGATATTTGTTCAGAATTTGTTGGAAGAACCACAGTGCTATTGATAGCTTGTCGTTGACGTTTCGGATCCACAACAGGATCCATCTTCAGGACCAAAAAAGCCTGAGGAAAAATAAGAGAGGAGCCTTTAATAAATAGTGATAAGTGAACCCTAGGTTTGGGGAGGTTTTTCAAATTAGGTATTTAATTAATGAATTAAAATGATAACCTGACGATGTTAATTAAATTGTATGTTAAGAATAGGCTAAATTTT
>ML795405.1:232324-252586 GCA_009831015.1 Picea engelmannii
TGTGTGTAGGTTGAAGAAGGCCCTATATGGACTCAAGCAGGCACCTCGAGCTTGGTATGCAAGGATTGATGGACACCTAATGAGGTTGGGCTTCAACAAAAGTGTTGTTGATCCCAACCTATACTACAAGACTTTTAACGGCGAGGCCTTGATTCTGGTTCTCTACGTTGATGATTTATTCCTCAGCGGTACAGAAAGCCTTATTATTGAATGCAAGTATGCGTTGTCCTCTGAGTTCGAGATTGATCCATATGGATATTGGTGGCCACCCACCTTTTCCAACTGGCTCAAAACAATTTTCTGACAATTTTGAGGGCCTAAATGAAGGTTTTTCGGGATCGAGCTCGTCAATGATATCCAAAGGCATGATTGAGCCCCAAAAATGAATCTCCTCGACGATACCTTTCCAACGGGCTATCACACGCCTGAAACGGAGATCGTATGCAAAAGTTATGACCCCGGGAAGTTGATGTACTAACTTACCCAAACGGGGCCCACATGACTTTTGGCGCTTCATCTCCTAGGGTTAGGTTTTTGGATGTCTAGGGTTTTTGGCATTCTTTCTTATTGTAAAAAGGCCTTCAGAGCCTCATTATAACCTTCTTTTTGCGAATGTGCACTGTCGCCACCATTCCAGTAAGCTTGTTTCCGCTGCATTTTACAGTTTCAGCTTATTTCGTTATTGAATAGAAAACCAGTTTTACTGTATCTCTGTTATTTTGTGTTAAGCACCTATTAATAATCTGTATTCATTTCGTTATGCTCATAAAATCTGGATCAATGGTATCATAGTGTTCTGCTCCTTGTCGTCTTAATGCATGTCCCCAACGAGGTCGGAGTACAAAGAGTTGGGTCTCGAGCTTGTTTCTCTTGAGGAAAGAAGCTCTCGCATGCCCAAGCGACCTCCCATGGCAGGAGAAAAGAAATATGACGAGACAAGAGATCCTTTCAAATTGTTGATTGAGGAATTCCTCACGCAACAGAGGAACGAGATGATGGATAGTTTCGCGCAAATCCTTTGGAGGCTACCAACAGGCGATGCATCTTCTTCAAACGGAGGCGCCGCCCCCTTCAAGGTACAAATAAACTTCAATATTCTTATATTTGAAGGTCAGAAAGATGCAGATGTTGTAGACAAGTGATTGAATCTACTGGAAGGGTATTTTTCTATCCATAACTTTTCGAATAAAGAAAAGATTACTTTTGTGCTCCTCAAAGTCATTCCCCATGTCAAAGATTGGTGGGAAACTTTCTGTGAGCAAAAGGAAACAAAGGAAACCACATTATTTTCAGTCACGACCACCTGGGAATCCTTCAGGGATGTTATTAAGGAACAATACTACCCTGTCGAAAGTTATGACGACCTGTATACCAAATGGACCACACTACGGCAAGAAAGAGACCAAGCAGTGGCAGATTTCACAAATATCTCCCATACCTTGCGCACCAAGTTGGGTATCAAAGATTCAGAGCGACATCTGGTGCTCAAGTATCGTGGTGCTTTGCATAGATACATCCAGACCGAAATGGAATTTATGAACATCTCATCCTTGGGCGTGGCCTACCGATATGTCGTCAAAATCGAGCAGAAGCTCAAACAAAAGACGCCGCAATTTGGGCCTGGGAATCCCTCACAACAAAAGCCAGGAAAGGGCGGCCCCAACCCACCGAACAAAGGACAGAGAAAAGATGGACAGTATCAGGACAACCATTCCAAGCCACAAGCAAAGAAGGACACCGGAAAGACAAAGAAAGATACCGGGAAGTGGTGCGACTTCCATAAGAGCCCTTGGCATAACGCTGTTGACTGTCGCTCAAAGTAGTCGATGGTGGCCGAAGTGAAAGCCTCTGAGTCAGATGCAGATTATGACTCTAAGCCATAGCCAGAAATAGGAAGACAGATCATTGACGCGGAACCCAGTGCCACCATTGCTACCACCAAGCTCCACCCTGGTGAACCAGATGAGCCAGAAGAAAGAGAGTGCCTCTTCCATTCATAGATGTGGGTAAAAGGCACTCCACTGCACTTCATCGTTGATAGTGGTATCTAGAAGAACCTCATCTCAGCAGAGGTCGTGAAGCAGTTGGCCCTGCCAACAACGTCGCACCCACAACCATACACCATTGGATGGCTCCGCCAAGGAAGTGATCTCCGTGTCAGCCAACAGTGTCGACTGTCGTACAACATCAAGCCCTTCAAAGACGAGGTATTGTGTGATGTTGCTCCTCTCGAAGTTTGTGATGTTCTTTTGGGCCAACCTTATTTATGGAAACGTCATGTTTTATATGAGTCTAGGCCTCGTAGTGTTATTATTACTTTGAACAGGAAATTGTACAAGATACCCGAGGCAGTCCCACCTAGTGTTATTTCCTTGATCTCTTCTAAGCAATGTAGGAAGGTCATCTCTTAGACGGGGAAGTTTGTCTTCTTTGTGATTCTCTCTCAGAATAAGTGAAAGATCACAGCCACATCTAGGGTCTCTGCGGCCAACCTCTCCACACAGCAGAAGCAAATAGATAAGGTCGTGGAAGAATTCTCGGATATCTTCTCCTCACCTACAGGGGTACCTCTGCACTGCCAGGTCAAGCACCCCATTAATCTGACCCACGACGCATAGCTACCCAATCGTCCAATCTATCATCGCTCTTTGTTAAAGAATGAGGAGATCAAGCGACAGATCCAAGAACTACTCCACAAGGGGCACATCCACCCCAGATCATCACCTTGCGGGAGCCCAATCATGCTGGTACAGAAGAAAGATGGAACCTGAGGACTTTGTATTGATTACCGGGCTCTGAATAAAATCACAGTCAGAAACTGGTACCCGATTCCCTGAATCGATGACCTCCTTGATCAACTCACAAGGGCCAAATACTTCAGTAAGATTGATCTGAAGTTTGGCTACCACCAGGTCCCGATAGAACAAATAGATGTATGGAAGACCACCTTCAAGTCAAAGGAAGGCCTTTTTGAATGGTTGGTCGTGCCCTTTGGTTTGACAAATGCTCTAGCCACTTTCATGAGGATGATGGACGATATCCTGTGACCATTCACCAATACTTTTGTAGTGGTGTATCTGGATGACATTCTAATTTATAGCAAGACTTGGGCCGAACACTTGCAGCATATTCAGCAGGTTCTGCACACCCTGTGACAGCACAAGCTATATGCCAACTTGGAAAATTGCTCCTTCGGCATGGACAAGGTCCATTACCTGGGCTACATCATTGATCAGCATGGCGTACATGTGGATCCAGCCAAGATCCAATTCATTTGTGACTGACCAGCCCCAACAACACTCACTGAGATTCAAAGCTTCTTGGGCCTTGCCAAATTCTACCGCAGGTTCGTGTTGGGTTTCTCCCATATTGTATGGGCCCTCAGCCAAATAAACAGGGGTGGTGCTAAGGCAAAATTTGTGTGGGGCCGGTCCCAACAACAAGTGTTCAATGATTTGAAGCAGTGCTTGTGCTCAGCCCCAGTACTTTCACTACCAGACCTGCAACATCCTTTTGAGATCGAGATAGATGCTTCAGACTATGTTGTGGGCACCGTTCTCACTCAGCACAGCCACCCCGTGGCCTATCATAGTGAGACATTGTCCGATACTGTCTGTAAGTACCCTACTTACGACAAAGAAATGTACTCCATTGTGCAAGCATTCCGCCAGTGGAGACATTACATTCTTGGGAAGGAGACAGTCATCCACACTGATCATAAACCACTGCAATTCATGCAGACACAAGGAAAATTGCAGAATGACCGCCATCAAAAGTGGTCCACATACTTGCAGCAATTCCACCTCAACATCAAGTATAAAACATGCAGCACCAATTGCATCACCGATTGCCTCAGTAGACCGTCAGTCGCAGCACTCACCACGGTGCTAGACTCTTGCGGCCATGAGACATCTGGATGGACCCAACTCTATGAGACAAACCCTGACTTCGCCACCACCTACCAAATGTTGGGTACAAATGTAGTTGTCGATAATTTCCATCTTCAAGATGGGTTGTTGTGTCATCTGGGCCATATCTATCTTCCATCAAGTGAGCGAGCGAAACTTATCTAGGAAGCCCACTACAGTCATGTGGCAGGACACTTTGGCATTGAAAAGACAGTGGCGATGCTACAGAAACATTTCTACTGGCTGAAACTTCGACAAGAGGTCAACAAGTATATCAAGTCCTACACTCCCTGCGCTATTGCCAAACTGACCACTAAGAAACAGGGCCTGTACACCCCTCTTTCTACTCCTGACAGGCCATGGGAATCCATCTCAATGGACTACATGGAGGGACTCTCGTCCACCAAGCGGGGGAATGACTGTGTTTTTGTGGTTGTTGATCGCTTTTCTAAGATGGCGATCTGGTTGCCTGGAAGAAGAGCATCACAATAGAGGCCACTGCCAAGCTCTTCTTTGAACGAGTCTGGGTACATTTTTGAATCCCACAAACCATTGTCTCAAATCAGGATAGTCGATTTCTCAGCACATTCTGGTCGAGCCTCTAGTCACTGTTGGACACCAAGCTCACCAAATCCACGGCCTTCCACCGCCAGATAGGTGGCCAAACCGAGGTTGTAAATCGAATGATTGTGCATATCCTTCTCATGTATGATTCAAAACACCCTCGCACATGGAATGAGATCCTTCCCTATGTCTAGCATAGCTACAACCGAGCCCTGCATAGCTCAACCGGCCACAACCCCTTTCAAGTGGGGTTGGGATTCCAACCATTGGGACCCATAGATGTTGCACTTCCCCTTGTGGTCACCTCGACCGACTCATCTCCTGCTCCAACTGAAGCTAACAAAGCCACCCGGTTCATTGAGCGGATCTAGCACATCTGCCAACAGGTTCAAGATATCCTACAGAAGTCCAATGACAAGTACAAACAGCGCCATGATCAACATCGGGTGCTGCATAAGTTTCAGGTGGGCGACAAAGTTTGGTTGCACTTGCAGAAAGAACGCCTTACAGGACCCCATCAGAAGCTTCGCCCACTCTGTTATGGGTTGTACACTATCACCAAGGCCATGGGGGATAATTCTTTTGAGCTCAACATTCCTCCTTTACTTGGTTTGCACCCAGTGTTCAATGTGGACCTCCTTCGCCCTTATTTTCCACCATTATTAGACACCTCATAAGTAGCTGAACAACTGACACCAACAGATCTCAACCCCGACTTCCTACAACATGAATACAATGATCAGATTGTGGACAGACAGATCAAGGGCACTCGACAACAAAGGATCCAGCTTTATCGTGTCGTCAAAGCAGGGCAACTCCTGCACCAAGGCAAGTGGCTCACCCAGGGCCAAATTCAGCAGAAATTTCCTCATCTGATGGGGGACCTCAACGCAATGGATACCATTGCTTCCTAAGGAGGGAGGATTGATCCAAATGGATATCGGTGTGGCCACCCACCTTTTCCAACTAGCTCAAAACAATTTTCTGATAATTTTGGCAATTTGCTATTTTTAGCAGTTTTAACTTTCGGGGCCATTTTGAGGGCCTAAATGAAGGTTTTTCGAGATTGATCTCCTCAATGATATATGAAGGCATTATTGAGACCCCAAAATGAATCTCCTTGACGATACCTTTCCAACGGGCTATCACACGCCTAAAATGGAGATCGTATGCAAAAGTTACGACCCCGGGAAGTTGATGTACTAACTTACCCAAACGAGGCCCACATGACTTTTGGTGCTTCATCTCCTAGGGTTAGGTTTTTGGATGTCTAGGGTTTTTGGCATTCTTGCTTATTGTAAAAAGGCCTTCAGAGCCTCATTGTAACTTCTTCTTGCGAATGTGCACTGCTGTCACATCTCTTCTCAGAGATAAGCCACCACCATTCCAACAAGATTGTTTCCGTTGCATTTTACAGTTTCAACATATTTCGTTATTGAATAGAAAACCAGTTTTACTGTATCTCTGTTATTTTGTGTTAAGAACCTGTTAATAATCTGTATTCATTTTGTTCTACTCATAAAATCTGGATCGGAGATGAAGGACCTTGGTATGATGCATTACTTCTTGGGACTAGAGGTGTGGCAAATAATTGATGAGATCTTCCTAAGTCAAGGGAAGTACACAGTTGAGATATTGAAAAAGTTTGGGATGCTAAAGTGTAAACTTGTGGCTACACCAATGGTGACGAATCTGAAGAAACTATCTGTGTCTTCTTCCGATTTCGATGAGATTGATCCGACTCTGTACAAACAACTGATTGGATCATTGATGTATCTGGTTAACACCAGACCAGATATTTTCTATGCAATGAGTGCACTTAGCCAATTTATAAGCCAATCGAGATAGACACACTTGATTGTTGCGAAGCATGTGCTGAGATACTTGTGAGGCACAGTTCGACATGGTCTGAGATATAATTCCAGTATTGATATATGGCAGAAATATATTGACTATGATTGGGCAGGGAGCGTAGTGGACAGAAAGAGCACCTTTAGGTGTTGCTTCACTTTGGGATCTTCCATGGTTTCTTGGTGTAGCAGGAAACAAACTTTTGTGCCTTTGAGAACAATAGAAGTAGAGTACATTGCATTAATTATGACAGTTTATGAAGCAGTGTGGCTTCACAAGATCCTTGCAGATTTATTCGAAGATGTGTTGGATTCCACCATTATTCATTATTGTAACCAAAGTTGTGTGAAGATCTTTGATAATCCAGTGTTTCATGACAAATGGAACCACATTGAGATCAAGTACCATTACATCCGAGACATGGTGCAGAGGAAGGAAGTATTGGAGCAGTACCTTCCTACAGATGAGAAGGTTGTTGATGTTCTTACCAAACCAAGACGAAGTTCAAGTACTTTCGTGATAGACTTGGCGTGGCAAAGAATGCCTCCCTCAATGAGAGGGAGTGTTGATGTTTGCAGCTTCCTAAGACATTCTCCAGATCGTACTACTCTGTGACTGAGTTGAGTTGATCTATGATGACACTTATCCGAGAAGGGATAAGTGTGGTTGGGATTATAACCCAATGTCCCATGTGGAGAGAACATGAGGACATGTCAAGGGAGTTGACCCTTGACGTCTCACACTATGGGAGTTGACCCTAGTGTTTCTAGAGGGTGTATCCTCTAGAAGTCCACATAGAGTGCCATGTGTGGCAAACTTTCTCCAGATCGTACTCCTCTGTGAATTGAGTTGAGTTGATTTGTGAGGACACTTATTCGAGAAGGGATAAGTGTAACACTTATTCGAGAAGGAACAAGTGCATTTTGGATTATACCCCATCGTTCCATCTGAAGAGAACATGAGGACATGTCAATGGAGTTGACCCTTGACGTCTCACACTATGGGGAGTTGACCCTAAGTGTTCCTAGAGGGAGTAGCATCTAGAATTCCACATGGGAGTGCCATGTGTGACAAACCTTTTGCTACTATGGTGGTTGTGTACCACTGGTGGAGACTGCGAGTCTCTGGACATTAGTTGTGTACTACTATGGAAAGATACTTCCCTAGCTAAGAGGGAGTGTTGATGTTTCAACATTGGCCGAAACTTCTCCTAGATTGGGCTGTAAACCAAGGGAGATAGAATACATTTATCATAAAGGTGCACTTGTGGTAAATGGGCCCAGACGTAGTCCTTCATTGATCATGACAAGGAATAATATGGATTCGAGGTGCTTGAAGTGCTTTCCATGTGTTAGTTAACATCAAGCTGACATTCACTCATAGGTGTGTGCCTGTGGTGAAAGATCCCGGTGTGTTCTTTGTCCTAGTCATGGTGACTTGACAAGGACTGATAAAGACACAAGATGCTATATGATATTACATGAAGACCCTAAATGAGCCTAATCTTAGAGAGAGTTAATTGGCTCAGAGGGAAAGTCGGAGAAGGAGTTTCTCCTTGGTTCAGGTGGGAGAGAGATGTCTCCCAAGACTGATAGACAAGTGTCATGAGTCTAGGGTGAAGTTTGTATACTTCAAAGACAAGAGTGGCATGTTGCATAATGTCTCCCTCGTTGAGAGGGAGTGTTGATGTTCAGACAATATCGGGAAGGCATTCTCTAAAGATAATAATTAATAAGTAAATGATAATAATAAATAGTTATTTGATTATTCAAGGGAGGCATCCTTTCATGGATGGTCACCTTATGTTCCCTATATATGAAACACTCATGATTGTAATAATATATCGATCATATATTATATGAATAGAAACAACACCAAATTGCATATTTTTTTGGCAAGGGGAGAGATTGGAGATAGTGTAAGTATCATGTGACCATTTAGAGATGTCGTAAATAGAGAGGAGGTGTTTTTCTTCCATCCAACACTTGAGTGGTAACATTATTTTGCCCCAATATAATGTCCTTCCATATTCTTATTCCTCGGCCATTTCCCGGTACCCACGTGAGTTTTTCTCTAATCAAAGGAATTGCTAACTTGAGTAACCTCCATATGTGTGATCCCTTTTGATTTGTTGTTTCCTCTTCAATGAATATTTTCCTATTCACCCAGAGATATTTCTTCCATATGACCCTTTTCCATAAGTCTTCTTGCCTTGTAATGAATCTCCACACAAGTTTTCTTCCCAGGGCCAAATTTAATAAAGCTAGATCTCTTATGTCCAACCTTCCCTATCTTTAGGGGCCCATATCATGGACCAATTGACCAAATGAAATTTCTTTGTATCCAATTTTCCACCCTGCCATGAGAATTTGGTATTGGTTTATTTTTTGCATGATTCTACTTGGTGCTAACATTGCAAAGCACTAGAAGGTCGGCGAAGGTTGCTGGATGGTAAAGTCGTTCTTGAAACGAAGGTCAGGTCTTGTGCTCAAACCCAAGCAAGGACGTGGTCTAGTCACGAAACAAAGCTTAACTGGGCCAAGCCTGCATACCTTTTCAACGGTCGTAGTAAGAAAAAGCTACTATGGGATATGATCATAGCAGAGAAACCAGATATAATGATGCTCCAGGAAACAAAATGTGCCACTAAAGATATGGACAAGCTCCTTCTCTGTTGCTGGAAGCAAGGGAAATGGATCTACACGGTGGCCACAGGCACAGCCAGGGGTTTGGCTCTACTTTGGAACCCAAACTCAGTCACTTTGGAAAAAACATTCACAACTAAATGGTCCATCTCGACAGCCTACCGACTCATTGGCTCCAACAAACCTGTATACCTAACAAACATCTATGGACCAGCCATTTTGAGGGATAAGAAAGCCTTCCTAAGGAATCTGGAGTACCTGGCTACCCTAGCCGAGGGGAACAGATGGATATTGCGAGGATATTTCAATATGATGTGCAATTTGGATGAGAAAAGAGGGGGAACACGTCATCTTGAAGCAGAGTCTGGGGATTTTCAGAACCTCATAGACAATTCAAACCTCATCGACATAGGAACCTCAAATGGCATCTTCACCTGGACAAATCGAAGAACCAGATCCCATCAAACAACTTGTAGGATGGACTGATTTCTTCTCTCGAACTCCCTCATGTTGGAAGGCACAGCTCTAGAAACGCGCATTCTCGACATCCATGGGTCAGACCACTGGCCTATCCAACTGTGGCTGGACATTCCTACCACCCCAGGCCGAAAACCCTTAAGGCTGGAACAATTATGGCTTAGTCACCCAGACTTTCAACAAAACATCCACACCTGGTGGAGGAAGGTGGCGGTACCTTACGGTTCCAAGATGTACAGATTCCAGCAGAAACTTAAAAACTTCAAGAAGAGGCTCAAGACTTGGAACAAACATACCTTCGGCAACATCTTCGAAGCACAAAAGCAACTAACGAACCAAATGGGCATCATTCGAAGTCAAATCCGTGAATAGGGGATATCTGAGGACCTAAAATCTCAAGAAGGAGCAATAAGCCAAAAGCTTGAGGAAAGAAAATCCCAAGAAGAGATGTTCTGGCGACAAAAGTCATGCATCTAATGGCTCAAGGAGGGTGACAGAAACACCAAGTTCTTCCACATGTCCACCATTTAAAGAAGACATACCAATCGCATCACTTAGTTAATCTAAGACAATGGGCAAATCATCCACTCCCATGAGGATCTGGAGGAGGAGTTGCTTGCCTATTACCAAAAGATCTTGACGGAACCTCAAAAGGACAGATCTCAAGCCATCACCAGGGTCAGGCAACACATACCCACTTTAATCATGGAAGATAATAATGTCGCCCTGCTATGGCCCATCACGTTCGAAGAAGTAGATCAGGCGCTCCAGGACACCCCAAAAGGTAAAGCCCCGGGACCAGATGGATTTATCGTCGAATTCTTCCACCATTGTTGGCAAATGAACAGAGAGGAGGTTTGGGAGATCATCGAGGACTCCAGAGTCTCAGGTCAGGTTCTCCCCACCCTTAATGCAACGTTCCTCACCCTGATCCTCAAAGAAGAGCTCATCAACCATCCCAAGCAATTCAGACCAATCACTCTCTACAATGTCATCTACAAGCTTTTAACTAAGGTTATAGCAAGAAGACTCAAGCCTATCCTCCCCCTCATCATTTCACCGGAGCAATCAGGGTACGTGAAAGGTAGACAAATCCTGGACAACATCATCTTAGTGCATTAAGTGATCCACTCCTTGCAAAAGACCCGTACTCCTGGTATGCTCTTAAAACTGGATCTCTCTAAAGCTTTTGACAACATAAGTTGGGACTATATGCGCTCGATGCTCCTAGCCTTTGGTTTTGAACCCTCTTGGGTAGATTGGATCATGAATCTCACCTCTTCTGCCTTCTTCTCAATCCTCGTCAACAAAGTCCCTTCTTGTCCTTTCTCCCCCACTAGAGGAATCAGGCAATGAGATCCTCTATCCCTGTTTCTTTTCATTATCATGGCAGAAGGTCTTAGTTGATGTATCCAGGCCATTATAGCAAAAAAATCTCTGGCGGGACTTTCTTTGCATGGCATCAATCCTTTGATCTCTCACAGCCAATTTGTCGATGACACTCTGATGATGGGATCCCCCACAGTCGTGGAGGCCCACTCTTTCCTTTCCATCCTTCAAACTTTATGTGACGCTTCAGAAATGGACATTAACAAGGACAAGTCCCAGATCTTCTTTTTCAACACCTTGGTTTCGATTCAATGCCACATCTCTGAAATATTGGGTTTCACCCGAAGCTCCCTTCCGTCCAAGTACCTAGGCATCCCCATGTTAGACAATGCCCTCTGGAATAGTTTGTGGGAAAAAATCCTCACTTCCTTCTCGAAAAGACTCTCCTCTTGGACCTAACGTGCTCTCAATCTCCCCAATCACCTCATACTCCTTAAGTTTGTGTTGCAAGCCTTGCCAGTTTATACCTTCTCAGTGCTAGCCGCCCCAAATTTCATCCTTAGTGCCATCAAAACCTTGCAAAGAAACTTTTTCTAGAAAGGGCTAAAAACAGGGAAAAAGTTGGTTTTGATCAGCTGGGAAAAGCTCTGTAGACCCAAGGCTCAAGGGGGTCTGGGAATAAGGGACCCTTCAACCATGAACAAAATTATGAGTGCTAAAATCTAATGGAGAAGGTTGAAAAGGCGTCAAGACCTCTGGGCCAAGCTCTAGAGAATAAAGTACACTCCTAACACAGTGGAAAGAAACCTCATCAAATGGAATGGAGACACCCCAAGCTCCTTATCTGGATGACGACCAAGAATAATTGACGCCTTGTAATCAATCACGCCTTTTGGGAAATCCCAAATGGTCAGACAACCTTCTTTTGGAAGGATTCATGGAAATAGTTACCTATTTTGGCGCAAGAGGCCTGGGTTGACACCTTCAGCACCCCAACTACTCAAGAGGGACTAACAAAAGTGGCAGACT
The DNA here is from genome assembly GCA_009831015.1 of Picea engelmannii. Taxonomy (NCBI): domain Eukaryota; kingdom Viridiplantae; phylum Streptophyta; class Pinopsida; order Pinales; family Pinaceae; genus Picea; species Picea engelmannii. The sequence continues at coordinate 244,128 of ML795405.1, forward strand.
ATTGGACAGACAATCCAGTAAAAACCACATGGAGATGCAGGAAATCTACGAGAGAGGACCTACATATTGATGCACAGGTGGATCTTCAGCCTTGGTACAACCTAATCAATGCGCGGAAAATCCCCATTCTGCCAGCCAAGCACATTCTTCGTTGGGGACATTCACCAAGGGGTACCTTCAACATCCAAGAAGCCTACGTTGTCAAGACTTATTCCGATCTCTTCCACCCCCCCCTCGAGGAAAGCTTGGAACAAAATCTGGTCCCTAAAGCATTGGCCAAAAATCAGCTTCTTCCTATGGTTGATCATGCATGAAAGCATTCTTACCTGGGACAACCTTACCAAAAGGGGGTTCACTGGTCCGTCCATTTTCCCTCTGTGTAGGGAGGAGGTAGAAACAATAAATCATCTCCTTAACATCTTCCCTTTCACCACCCAAGTTTGGGATCAATGTTCGTCAATCATGTGCACCACGGATCGAAAGAGGGATAGCATCAGCACCACCATCGAAGAATGGAGAGAAGTGGCTTTCGAGTCACCCATTCTCAACTGTATATGGCAATTTCTCCCAGGTTTTATCGGCTGGAAAATTTGGAAGGAAAGGAATAGAAGGATCTTCATGAACGTCTAGCTCCCCTGGCAACACTGTTGGACTCAAAGCTGCCAAAACTTTATGGAAACAATTAGACTACAACATTGGACCGAAATGGAACTAAGGTGCCCAATTCAAGAACAAAGCATCTTGAGGTATTGGAAATTCAACCCAATTCAGAGCTCACCTCTTGCTCCTCAAAATCACTCCATCGGGGATATCCCTACTCATTGGTACCCCCTTCTAGATGGTTTTATCAAATTCAATTTCGATGGAGCCTCCAAAGGAAACCCCGGGGTAGCTGGATTTGGAGTGGTCTTCCAAATCCACCAAGGAAACATTCATCTCATCACCACGGGCAGCTTAGGCCACACCACAAACAATGTTGCAGAACTATGGGGGCTCACCAGAGACTTGTAATTATCCATTGACCACAACTTCACCAAGCTGGTAGTGGAAGGAGACTCGCAAATTATTCTCAATTTCTTTCAGAAAATCCTGAATGGAACTGACCCAGAGCAAATCTCTTCAAGCAACCATGGCCCATTATGTTCTTTGATCATAATAGAGCTTATCGATCGATACGATATATCGGGAATAGCCCATTTACTCACTTAGGTCCTATGAGCCGAAATCACTAGTAATCGCCATACGGTGGTGAATCCGTTCCCGGGCCTTGTACACACCGCCCGTCACACTATGGGAGTTGGCCATGCCCAAAGTCGTTACCTTAACTGCAAGGAGGGGGATTTCGAAGGTTCTGGCGACTTTTTCACGGTATGAGGACAATTGTAAATCTTATTCGACCCAATCAGGCCTTCATCCCCTCTCATGTAAGGAGAAAGGCGAATCAGATTGTTGACGAACTGACCAATATTGGAACGAACTGGGAGGCACTGGAGCTACTCTGCCAAGCTTCCATCCACCCAACACACCCCATCCTTCAACAATTCAAGGATAAGGCTCAATCCATCGACAACTCCATGGATGGGGTGCGAGTGCGAGACAAATGTCACTAGGAGACGACGCGAGGTGGCCAACATGGCGATGGCCATGTGACAGGAGTGTGTCACACCCTCTCGCCACCCTCATGCATTTAAGCCAAACTTGTGTTAGCCAAGGTGCCATTACTCTTTGTGTGCTTGGCCTAAGCTTTTTTTCCTATCGATGGCTCAGAGCCATGAACCAGACTTTACTCAACTCGTGCGTGCTTGCCTCTTTCAACATTCTCGGCACCATAATTTCCACCAGGTGCATTCACAATTGTTCTCTTCTAAGGCCAAGACCTCCTACGACTTTCACTCCTCCCAACTACTCCTTTGCTACCTGTGCTTCCTTTCGGTGCTTGCAAATCCCCTCAGTGTCTCAGGCATGCCAAGACAAAGGGGGGAATCCAAGTGCGGCTCGGCTTGGCAGCCCAGCCAGCCACGTGTGGTTCTTCGACCCCCGCCTGCACAATCTCCCAGCTCACCACCTTCTTCCCCTTCCTCTCCCTCTTCTCAGTCGTAGTCTGGTCAAAGCCTTAGCAACCTCGCACCCCTCTCATCGTCCTCCATAAGTCGGCTAGAGTGGTTCGCCATCTTAGGAATTCCCTAGGTTTCAACCTAGGACCCTTATCTGATTTGGCTTCCACCTCGCTGCCACTTCCCGTAGTCCCACCCAACTCATTGGTGAGTGCCCCAATCCATCCAGAGATCTCAACCAGCTAGCCTTACCTTGGACCACAACCAGAAATCCTTGGACCTCAACTAGGGCCTCACTCCTTTGTAGACTCAATACCAGGCTCACAATTGCAAGATACCCTTGCAATTTTGCAAGGACTGGTCTTTGAATTACGGCAAGGCCTGGATGACCTGCAGTTCTGGATGGAAATCTTGGACGTGAAGACTTCCACACTCATGTAATTTCTCTCAACTCTGTAGGGGGCATGCCACTAAACAGCAGGAGACGATGACGCCACAGGGGGTGGAAACGAAGATGACACAGGTGTTGGAGGTGAAGAAGACACAGGGGTTAGAGGAAACATTGACACAGGCATTGCCATGCATGATCCCATGAAGGAGGGAGGGACACTGGTCGAGGAGGAAGCAACACCGGCCATGGACCCAACGACCAACGCCACCTCCCTAGACACGTCGCCACGCTACAAGCCCACCACATGACCTGCACAAGTGTCTTCATTCTTGCTTAGCAAAGTGTCTAAATATCCTTTTTACTTATAGGGTCTATGATCATATTTTGTATGTGGTTTTTACATCAAGGTTATTTGGCAGGCCGATTCGGTCTCCCGTGGGGGATTGGAATTTTTATGTATAAGTCTTTGTAATTTTTAAGACTGGTACCTTAAGACAATGGGCTTTATTTTAACCGGTTGGCTGAACTGTTTCCCTCCGGAGCAGTTCAGTTCCTACAGTCCGGAACACATGGGGATACTGTAATTTTTTCTTTTTGAAGGCTTTTTATACAAATCTTACATACAAAAAAAAAACATTGCAAAGCACTAGAAGGGTATGTATAACTCCGTTGAATTTACTAATAAAATCGCTGGGCAGAGGAGGTCTCATACACCAATTTGGTGTCTGGCTTGGTCGTGACCTTAAAAATAGATTATTATTATTATTAAGAAGAACTAATAAAATAGATTTGATGAGTACAATGCATCCTCTCAGATTTATCCATTTTGCTTCTCACTAATAGAATTTTCCTTTAATCTTGTCCAACATACATTACCATGTATGGAATAATTTTTGTGATAATTATCCCTCTGCGAACAAGTTGCGTTCCCTGCACTTGGGTTCCCTACAAGTGAGACATACTCTAATAAGTGGACACCAACATCCTCTTAACAAACCATTATATTTTATTGTTGGAAGGTTGAGAGAGAACGATAAAGGTGTGTGTACCTTATTTTTGACGTTCGTCCTCGCCACTCCAGCGGTTGAGCTCCAATCCAAGCAAAGCCCTCGCTAGTCGATCATGTAAGGACAAAGGAAACTTTTCCTACTAATATCTATGATTAAATAATAGCAACCCTACTAACTGCTAACTTAAGCAAAGCAATCAAATAAACAAGAAGTGAATGAGAAAGGTTAATAGAAATAGGCCAAGTTCTTTTATTAATAAAAGCATGAAAAGGTTACAACCATTAGATGTTGTTTCAATCCTTCAAGATTCTTTCTTCGGCCCTTGAACATGAATCCACTAAAATTCTTCATGTAAACAAAGGTTTGGCTCTCCTTCATAAGATCATAGGTTTGATGTACATCTTCTTCTCCCTCTCCCTCCTCACTCTGAATACCCTGGTTATATAGATGCAGGAAGGGACAACTACTAGGATAAACCAGTAGTCTAGTTGAGGATAAGGTGGAATGTGAATTATCTTCATGGTTATACGTGCTCCCAATATAGGATGGAAGAAAAATCGAACCATATCTTTATGAAAAAAAAAAACAAGAACTATCTAGAATTTCCTCGAAGATTCCCTCTAAAATCATGGAGTTTGACCCAATCTGCATGGATGCTCCCCTAGAGAGGTGGACGGGGCATCCGAGACACTCCCATGTCACTGGAAAAGGAGTATGGATGCTCCCCCAGCATGGGAAAGGGAGCGTCCATGGTCAAACAAAGCCAATACTGAGTGAAAAAGGTCAATTTTGCAGGTTTTCAGTGGCATTTTCCTCTTCTTTATGATCAAAGGATTATAATGAGTCATTCTTGCATGGTGTTGAGGTGGCGACACTTATGAAAAGTGAAAAAAATAAGTTGTGACACTTAGAAGAATGGACCATGGCATTTGCGACACTAATGACAATGAGCAAAGTGAATTGTGACACTTAAGACACTTAGCGAGGTGTAATGCGACACTTAGCAAAGTGCGACAAAATGGTGTATAATAGATGCCCCCCAAATTCTGAGATCAGAGGAGAAAAATGATGGCCGAAACACTTTGTAATAATGTGGAATCAAGGGACTAAAGTCAGAAGACCTGTCAGAAAAGAAAGAAAACATCCATTAATATACAAATATCATCCCTGAGATAGGCATGCCCATACTCAAAATAATCTAACTCAAAGCATGGACATCGACCAATACATTGCGAATCCATGAAAGTACTAACTAAGGATATGGCCACAAAATATACAATGTGGATCGATATTTCCATGACTCAATCAAAATGTAGCCACGAGATTGTACACAATGGAGCTACAACATGATATAACATATCCACAGACCAATACAACATGGATCTGTGTCACAACACATATTAAAACTTCATAATCTCCATCGCAACCTAGGAAAGACAGATAAAAAAATGAGTGTTTCCTGAAAATTCCCCCCAGGGTCTTCAATATCAACCCGAATAGTACGAATCTAGCCATGTGAATAGATTTATTGACGTTGAATATAGTATAAACCACTTGATTGCCAATCAATAATGTATACCATTAACAAGTGTGAGGGAAATCATTAGTGATGTCAATGACTCCCAAGTTACCATAGTACAATCCAACAACTATAAATCAATGAGCTGAAGTCGAACACTCGGTGGAATCTTCTAATCAGAGGTCAATGAAATAAACCCATTGTTGAAAACGAGGACAACTGCCATTGAGGCATGTAGGCTCCAAGGTACTAATTAGTTTCTAAGTCTAATTCCTGGATGATGTGTTGAAGTCTGTTAGTGACGGAAGTCACTCCTGGATTACTAACAGGAGCAGAGCCTGACGCCCATCAGTTTTGTGTCACAATGGTTTATAGATGGGATGACCGAATGGAAGCCAACTCGAAACAATATCATTTCAACTCCAAAACTAGGCTAGGCATGCATAGGTGAGTGAGGTCTTATATAAACTTCAGATAGTGAGTTGTAGTAAAGGGTGAATAGGCGGAAGACTTATATAAGAGGAAAGCAGAGGTTTGTTATTAACATCGGGTTTCTAACAGGCTGTGGAAGAATATCTGTTAAAACTTTACAGTAGGGAGCTCTGCTCTACCATTGATGCTTTCAGAATACAAAAACTCAGTCTATATACCCAGGAAAAAGCACCTCACAGAGGCGTGCCCAGTCACCCAAGGCTCAGTGTCACTTCAGTCAAACTCGTACGGATATCTTCCTTTAAGCGCTATCTTAACTACGCATGGCTCCTGTAAGGAGAGTAGTTGAGTCATTAAATGCTCGACATAGCGTGCGCAGACCTCTCTGTTGAGTTGAGGACTTCAGCATGGTTTCTTTGAGAAAATCGATACACAGGACCTCTTCGGGCAGACGGCTTGCCAGACCCTCCATCCCCTTACTTAATGAATGAAGGGAGGTCCCAACCACCCGCTCTTGTCGTCATTTACTCCAGGTGAGAAACAATATGGAGATCGGATCCGGTAGCGCCTGGAGATCACGACGGTCCCCTCTGTAACTGAAATCGGTGCCTTGGCCTTCTTTACACATCTCTTTTCTTCCTCCAACTGACCATGGGCTGTGACCACAGTGCTTTCGGCATTCGTGAATGGGAAGGAGCTAATCCCTGCATTTAGAAATCGCGATGAGTGAAATGCCGAGACGGCTCAATCTGGTGCCACGCGTCCCCTTTGGATGGATGGCTGAAAATGCTTCGTGATACCGTGGGCCCCACTTTCTGTGCTTTCGACGCTATCAGGGTTCGGGGTTTCGCGATATTCAAATATATAAAACCTTCACCCCTCGAACTCTCGACTACCGAAACGTCGACGCGGCCAGATCTTTCGCCACGCGTCCTTAGGATGAATGGACGAGGGGGCAATCGATATTTAAAAGGGAGCCTCCCTCGTTTACAGGCTCGCTTGAAGTGACTTAGTGCTAGGACCGTGGGCTTGGCTCCAAAGGCGCTTTCAGCATTTCGTCGATCGACAATTTCAACTGCAATGAACGGACACCTCCTTGACTCTCGAAACCCCAATCCCCGATACGCCGACTGGTATCTAACTGTCCCAATGGGATCGGATGCCCCAGACTTGTCTTGAAATATGGGAGTTGTCCCTTGTGCTAAATCTCGGACAATCCGGTAGCCTTGAAAACCCGATGACCGTCGATTAATTATGTAGGTGGATCTCGGCCACCGTCAGCAAAACTTCACCCGCTCGCTTGACTCGTCACTGAAAAAGGATTCTCACGTGCTGTGCTTGGGCGTTTCCTGTGCAACCTGCAGACCTGGGTTCCTTCATGCCCAAGACAAGAATAATCGCTAACATTAGGCTCCATAGGGGATAGAGTCGTCCCTGCGATGCTCTAAGAACTCCTTCTACAGCTTAAGTGCCTTGCTATTGGGCTATGGAGTCACTTATTAAGCCGGAAAACATACAAAAAAGGAAATGAACCAAGAACTGAAGGATAATATTTACAAACAAGGGAGCCGTCTGAGGCTCAGATAAAACATCGCTTCAGAAAATGCCCATTCACTGGGATTTTGAAAACTTCTTCACCCTCTAGATCTTGCAACCAATACGTGTTGTTTGAGAAAACTTCAGAGATTTTGAAGGGGCTGATCCAGAGGGTGTCAAACTTGTTGTGTTTTCCTTTGTCTTACCTGGGGGCATCCCACTTAAATACCAAATCCCCGATCTCGAATTCTTTCTTCCCGACCTTCCTCTCAAAAGCCTGTTTGACCTTTTCCTGGTGACTATGAGCTGTGGCACTCACCTGCTCTCTGATATGTTGCACTTCTACTATCTGATGAATCCTCCTAATCATATGATATGTTTCTCCCTCATAGTCTTGAAAGAATTTCGCCACAGGTAAGGCGAGTTGAGTAGCAAAAACCGCCTCTGCTCCGTAGACTAGTTGAAAAGGCGAAGTGCCCAGAGATTTCTTCATTGTCACACGATCATCCCACAGAGAAAACTTCAACTTTGAATCCCATGCCCTTTTGTTGTCTTCCAATAGTCTTTTGATGATCCTTATTAGGCTTTTGTTGGAGGATTCTGCTAAACCATTGCCCTGGGGATAGTAGGGGGTGGAGTGAATTAGTGAGATCTGGAACTGCTCAGAACTTAATTAGAGGCTCAGACTTGAAAGAAGTAGCATTATCGGTGACGATCTTGCTGGGACAGCCAAATCTGGCTATGATATCCTCTAGGAAGCTGATAATTACTTTGTGTGATATGCTTCTGGTGGGGACAGCTTATATCCACTTGGTGAAATAATCCATTGCAGTCAGGATCCATCTGTGCTGACCACTTGAGGGAGGATGAATTTCTCCAATGAAGTCCAACCCCAACTGCTGAAAAGATGTTGAAGATACTATAGGCTTCAATGGAAGGGATTTGAGATGTTGCTTTCCTGAGAACCGTTGGCACTTGATGCAAGCTCTGATCTCTCGGCAGACATCCGGGACTAAAGTGGGCCAGTAATACCCAGCTCGGAGTATCTTGTGAGCTGTGGTTTTCCATAAATGATGACCTCCGCAAAGGCCGTTGTGAAAATCAAACATAACCTTCTGGGCCTCTTGCGGGTCCAGGCATCTAAAAAATACCCCTAGAGGGTCTTTCCAGTACAAGATTTGGTCAATGAGGCAATATCTGACCGCCTTGAGCTTTAAAGCTCTTGCCCTGCTTTTACCCATTCCATCCGGAGGCTTCAATTCCTGCAGAAAGTACAGAATGTCATGATACCAGGCACAATCTGCCAGCGATAAGTCATCTTGAGAGAGTTGGCTGGGCAACTCAGCTTGTTGAGTTCCCGAGCGAGTGTTGATGAAACTAACTCCCAAGGCTTCACAATTAGATTCAGCTAGTAGCTTGGCTAAACCTTGCCCCTTGACCAACTTGGTGGGCTTTATCTCTAAGTCAAATTCTAGGATTTTAGTGATCCATCTGCCTCTTCTCCCATCTACGTCGGG
>ML795406.1:5801-17799 GCA_009831015.1 Picea engelmannii
CTAATATAATATGCCCCAATTAAGGGGTAATGAGACAATATTTGGGCTTAACAATCACATTCCTTGGGGTGTGTAGGTTGAGGGAAGAGAGAGCTACTAGATTGGGATGGCTAAGAAATCAGATTGAGACATAAGTACAATCATCGAAAAGCTCATTTAGAAAATAATATATTGTGAATCTCATAATTTTGATTAGTTTATCAGTGTTCTTCAAAAAAACAAGGAAAATAAGGGCTTGCATCTTAATTAATGACAATTTTACAATATGCATAATTCTAACAATACTTGTTGGGTGCATTTTTTTGTAGAATTAGAGTTACAAAAAAACATATTTGGTTCCTATATGAGGAATAGAGATATGGATGATGTATAGATATCTTACAACCATGAAGATGAGATATGAGGTTTACATATCAACCCAGGAAATGCAGAGAATGAGTCCAATGGATACAAAAGTAGAGTGGAATCTGTGGATTTGGTTGAGACTATGAGAGTCTTGCAAAAATAAGGGTGAGTGCAAGAATTTTGTGGCCGAAAAAGTGGCAAGTGGGCCAACATGAACGCACACTAGCACAAACGCGTCCATGTTCTTAGGAACGTGCACGGGTTCTTAAACCTATAGGTTTGGAAGTGGTCAAACCTCCATAAGGATTTCCACATAGTTTGATTAGAAGGAATGCGCGTGTGTTCCTAAGAACGTGTGCATGTTCCTTCTGCTAAACTTTTTTAAATGGTCGTGAGTGTGATTTGTGCACAAATTGTGCTCACGTTTTGACTCTCATTGAGTAAAGAGAGAGGAGCTATAGAGGATAAAAGAAGGGAGGATATTTCCACCGTGGACTCTAGACATGTTTGATTTATCTTATTTTTAACCCAGTTTGGTCATTTCCAATTTAGTATTTTTCTCCGAAGAATCTAAATTATAAAAAAATTGTAATTTTGTATTTTAATTAAAAAACCAACCTAATTTACATGCCATGGCTTTTAAATTGTGGCATATATAATATAATGGAACCCTAATACAATGTAAATTTCTCAGAAAAAAACCAAGAAGATCAAAACACCAACCCACCACAACCACCCAAGGTAAACACTCGAATTGATGAGGGGTTGGTTATATTAAGAACCCTCGAGGAAAAATTAAGGGACACTAGAGAGCCTAGAAGAGTCTCCTTGGCCACTTCTTTGGACATCATTGTGAATTCCATTGAAAGTGACCAAGGAAACTTGACCTCTATTTTTTATTATAGGGAAATAATGTTTGATTAATAAAGCACTGGCTTGGACAGAAAACAAGTCAAAGAACTGGGCATTTCAAAACAACAAATACTGTCTATTTTTAGGGATCCTATAAATGGACAAGAACTACCATTGACCAAGAAACACATCTTCATTGAATGGTGCATCCATCCCCAGATTAGTCAAAATTGGATGGATATGTGGTATATGCCCTTATATTTTATGAGAAAATTATGGGCTGAGTTTATTTTGGGTAAGCATGTCAACTACTTTGACATTGGTGAATTTCATGGGGTGGGTCGATGGTTCACATAGGGCCGAGAGAATGTCAGGCATGACCCCATGTTAGGTCCTTGTCCCCCCATGCAAAGGACCAATCCCCCTACCCATCATCCTCCTATTGCAGAGAGATTGCAACATGTATACGTATCCATTTAATCATTGACTCATAGCCTAGTGAGACACAATAGATTTGTTGCACTATCTTGACGGGAGGTTACTGTCAATGACATTGATAGAGGGGTTGGAGCTTCAACATGCATAGGAGAGTACAATGAAGAGAGGGCACATAGACATATCAGTCGTCCATGTGAACCTCACAAATGATCGATCTACGGGGAGACATGCTATGGGCCTATAGAGCTTAGTGGACAACATAGCTTCATGCAGGAGGTTAGTATCTTAACCCTCTCTATGTTCTTCATCATTATATATTTATTTTGTATTTTTTGTATTTATATCGATATTTTAATGTATGTTGTTTTGAAATTGTTACATCTGAGTAGTAGACCCTCTACGTCGATGGATGCATCGGTGCCTAGCCCCACCATTGATGCAACAACAAAGGCATTATGTTCATTGGGTGAACCCCACACACAGGTATGTATAACATTTTATAAATTCACCATAGTCATTTTTTTAATTTTATGGCATCCTCAAATTTTTAATGTTCTTGTGTTTCTATAGGATTTGGTACTATGTGATTTCGGGGAATGCATCTAGGATGGACAAGTCGCTTGCATCACATGTATCATTGTAGAGTTAAATATCGTATAATTCTCAAATTGTTTGTGTTTATGTTTTTGAATTTTACTATTTGGTACTAATAGTTCAATTTTATTAATATGTATGCATGTTGCAGATATATTTGCTAGCTATAGTACTATTTCACACCCTGGGCACTTGGGCGTTGGTTTTGGGTTACCTTTCTCCAGGCCTAGGGAGTTTCAATCACTTGTATATCATGTGAGGGTCTATCCCATCCCACCCTCAACATCAGTATTATTACATGCATCCTCAATGGATTCACACAGATGACACCCATCTGCACCACCTGTATACCACCCACCCCCACCACCATTTACATCGGACCCATTGTCTGAGACTACCATAGTAGAGGTTGTCTTGGAGAAGGTTGTACAACCTAGTGTTCCATCTGTCATGAATCTCCATTGAGGCCTAAGATATTCATTGTGAGATAATGCATTGATGATAATTTTTTATGTTTCATGAATTTGATTTTATGTATATTCATTTAATTTTATTGACTTGATCCTTGTAACTAATGTAGGGTGGCATCATGGAGAGAATGGGGTCGTGGAGGAGGGTAACACCCTCATATATGATAGCAACATATGAAATGAGTTGTCTTAGGTTAAATAAAGTTTCACTGTGCATGTCTATTAATTCATTGAAGGAAAAAACTTATAATATTGTTTATTCTTTGTGCAGTCTCTAAAGCATCGAAGCACACCCAGGGCTAGAACCTCTTGAGGTGCTTCCTCGAGCAAGAGAAGAAATACAAATTTCTCGAATTCTCCTGAGGGTGACGAGGGTGGTAGCGGTCAATGATTGACCAACTACTACTATTTTGTATCTAGGCCACCATATGGATTTTTTTTTTATGTTAGAGCACTTGTTGTTGCTTTGTATATTGGGCACAAGTTGCCATTTTGTAAAAAATGTACAATTTAGAAGATGTTGAATACACAGACACACACACACACACACACACACATTTCATGGCATGTTTTTTATGAATCTCATTGTTTCTGCATTTTATGTTGATGAATATTTGAATTTCAAAGTGTTTGAAATCCAAAGTGTATGAATGTTATGTGTATTAATTTCGCTTTATTTTTTTATAAAGTGATTATAAGTACTTTCATTACACATTAAGAAATATATTATGGTGGAAAATATTGCTAAGTGCTAAATCCATAAGGAATTAATGGTTCTCAAGTAGCATTTCTTGCTAATCAACCATGTATATCTACATCATCAATAGATCATTCCTTCTGAATTATTTGCATGAATGTTGTGGATATCCATATTCTAACTCACAACCAACAATATGGACTACCTCTTGAATTATCTCCATCTAAATCCAATGACAATACACACTCAAATAGTGGTCACTTGAAAATATTGTTACCTAAAAAATGGCATATTACAACAATTTATTATAGAAATAAATTTTATCATTTATCTTCTACATAATTGTAAATCACTTTAGAATATCAGCTCAATGTTATGTCAAATTAACCTCCATAACTAGTAATAGAATTACTCAATTACGAAGATGACATAAGTTAAAATTCAATTATGCAAGTACAAAACATTTGGACAACCCAAACACTTCATATATAATAATAATAATAATAATAATCTATTTTTAAGGTCACGGCCAAACCAGACACCAAACTAGTGTATGAGACCCCCTTCTTTGTGGGACAAGGGACCCCCTCTGCCCAACGATTTGACTGGTAAAGTCTACGGAGGTATACTTACCCTATTCCACTCTGGATTTGAACTTGTGACCTCTCAGGAGAAAACACATTTTCTTAACCATTAGGCCCACTCAGGCTGTATATTTTTAGAATATGAAGTACAATTGCCTACCAATATCTTATCAAGGGTTGTTACAAGTCATTCTCTTCAAACCCTAGAGATGGAAACCATAAGATAACATTATCCAATAGCTCACTCCATTACATATCATCAACAAGGTAGAATACACAATGGTAAGTCCTTTTTGGAACCTACATTTGTATCTCACACTTGTAGAAGATCAACACCCTCTATCTTCTCAATAACAAGCACATTAGGTGGCACTAGGGTTTTCAAATGCCACAAAACCCTAATTTCTTCTCTTATCAGAGCTACATGATAAAAGTATTTATTTTCTCCTCTAAGTATAAGTCCTAGTATTCCTAGTCTCCTTAGGACAAAACCTTGACCCTAGTCTTCCCTTGACATTCCTTTGAGAAGCCTAGTTGTTAGTTTCCTAGTTGATTCAATCCATAGTTTGACCATTTTCTAGGGCACACACACTATTCCCCTCTTTCTATGCATGAGATATATAAAAACATTTTATTTATGTGTAACCCTTCATAAATTCAAAAAAGACTACTCAATGACTCATTAATGCACTCATGTTTGTTTAGATTGTGTAGTGGGTATATGTAAATTTTGTTAAACCCATCAATTATTAATAACATTTATTCAGTCTTCCATGATGTCGACAAAACTTATTGATTTTGATAAATAGAACGAGAGAGTTCACATGAAAATTAGATCTTATAATGGGTATCATTTTCCACCTACAAATAAAGGTTTTGAGGTTACTTTTCATGACACACCATAAAAAGTAATGTTATGCTACCAAAATTCCTCGAGAGAGACTTGAAACCATTATTCTTTTCCCCAAAGTAATCTGTCTTGTCAAACTCTTAAAGGATATCTACACAATCATTTATATTCTAATATTATTGCTCCCCATTTAATCATTGAGGCATTTGTTTGCAAAATGTAAGGACCATTACTAGTGGATAATAGTAATAGAGGAAGATGTGATGATTTTTTCTTTGAGTGACATTATTACTTTTAACTATGTATTTCATTCCATTTCCATTTTCCTTTTCTTATTAGTTTCAACATTTGATATCTCTCAACAAAGGCAACTTGTACGAATGGAAATACATAATTTATATATCCCAAGAAATATTGTATAATTTGTATATCCAAGAAATATTTTAAATGTTTGGGAGTCTCAAGAATATATTCTATCTTAATTTTCCTTAGTTCATTTTTGTCCTTTAATAAGAAAATTCCATGTTTTTTTACTAATTCAATATTTTTTTTAAGGTAAGGGTTGTGTTCGTCATTTGTTGCAAAATATACAAAAATGTCACCTATATGTACAAAAATGAAGTTGAACAAGGGAGTTGATGAGCAACAAGTCCCTGCCAAAACAGGAGGTAGGAAGCTAGGTCTGCCAACAAGGAAGTGTAAGGTAGGCCAACAAGGAAGTGTAAGCTTTTGCATAGGTAAACACGTGAGTGGTTATTGTCAAGTAAACAATCGACTAAGATGCTTTCTTTTTGTTGATGTTACTAATGCAATTTGATGAGACAAGACCAATTCTCCTGTCTAAATAGCCGAGAAAAGTCAGACCTCCAAGTGTTGCGGGTATTCTTCCATTTTGCCAAGTTTTTGTGGGGAGATCAAATTCATGGGTTATTGGCCACTCTTGGTCCTACAGAAATGAAATTTTGGGCCCATTGCAGAGATTATTTTCAAATTGAGATAGATTTTCTATTTTACTTTACTTATTGTGCAGATTTCATTTACGGCTACAATGTTAATATTGAATTGAGTCTACATTGTTGGGCTTTGAAAATCCCAAAAGACAAGAGTAGGTGAATTAGAACATGGCTGGATAAGAAAAGCGCAGACTTCACAATTTTTTTTTAGGTGAATTAGAACATGGCTGGATAGGAAAAGCGTAGACTTCACAAATGTTTTTTTATAAGAATAGATGGATGATAGGATTTTGTTTCTCTTTCCTTAGTATAATTGTACATACAGTCAAAGTTAGAGTTTATTTAAGACTGTTGTGGATATTGTATTATGTGACATGTTCAAAGTTTAAAGACCTTTCAGATCTCCAACGTCCCGAGGGATGTCACCAGTAAGGCTGTTTGCCCAGAGATCTAAGCAGGTCACAGGTGAGAATCAAACTAACTTCTTCTTTGTAGTAATTTTCATATTTAAGCACAGTCGCTAGCGAACCAGTGAAATCTTCATTCTTCCATACTTATACGTTTGAGAGTGATTGTGGTATCCTTCCTACCAGATAGTTTATTGCCAGGTCAAGAATTTGGAGATTTGAAAGGGAGCCAATCTTGATCAATATCTCGCCTTCCAAATTATTTGATCTAAGAATGAGTATGCAGAGCTTAGAAAGATGCGTGATCCATTCAGGGACATTGCCTCATAGTTTTTTTCCACCCAAATCCAAAATTTCCAACATTTTGCAATTTTGAAGGGACGACGGAACATGGCCACTTAACCTGTTGTTGTTGATGTGCAATACCTGAAGTTTATTATCGAATGTCTGGGAATTGATAGACATTTTCAACGTGAAATAAAAGTAGCTATGGATTAAGTAGGTTAAGCATTTATACAATTATACATGGATTTCATGAATTTGATTTAGCTTTTATAGGATTCATGGATGTGTAGATAATAATAATATATCATAATCAAACTTGAGCTTTTATAGGATTCATGGATGTCATGTACTTCTTGTTCAATAGATAATAATAATATATTATAATCAAAATTGACGTCAAGCTCTAACTTTAAGAAGTTAGATGCACGCACAAATGAATTCCACCCGTATCTTCATAGGAGTGTCTCACCCAAAAATTACCTAAAATGGAGCCAGATGTTGTTGGTTTCTTCTGCCCACTAGACATCTGCGTTCCCGCGTATGTCTCATATCCATCTTTCAAGCAGATGTTGTTGGTTTCTTCTGCCCACTAGACATCTGCGTTCCCGCGTATGTCTCATATCCATCTTTCAAGCACGTGAAATATATATTCACAATGCACACCATTCACTAATAACACTTAAATAGAAAAGCTTACTATATACTTTTAGATAATATGATTTATTAATGCACACCATTCACTAATAACACTTAAATAGACAAGCTTAGTATATACTTTTAGATAATATGATTTATTTCAGTCCACTTACGAGATGAATTCATGGGCATTGGCAGCCTTGGCAGCTTCTATTATTTCTGCCTCACTTGCGTTCTCTTTACCATACTCAAT
Organism: Picea engelmannii; assembly: GCA_009831015.1. Taxonomy (NCBI): domain Eukaryota; kingdom Viridiplantae; phylum Streptophyta; class Pinopsida; order Pinales; family Pinaceae; genus Picea; species Picea engelmannii. The sequence goes on from ML795406.1 coordinate 13,166, forward strand.
GTTCTCGCGGATGCTCCTAGCAAATAGAGTTGGTTCCTGTCGTACAAGAGCTATGTGTTGTCTCATACACAACAAATTGAATTTTCTAATGTCTTGGCCATCTATGACTATTGTTCCTTTCAATTGATCATAGAATCTCTCTATCAATCCAATGATGGTGGACTTACCACACCCGCTCTTTCCAACTAGTGCGAAACCACTCCCTGCATTGATTTTAAGGCAGAAATTTATCAAGATCATGGCATTGGGATGAGTTGGATAAGCAAAGTCGACACTATGCAGTGCTACAAAGCCTTGGACTTTCTTCTAACGGTGTGTAACACGTTCAAATGAATTTCCTGTCACCGCAGTTTATTATATCTGGGGACTTCTTGCTCTATGCCTAGCTGACGACCACATTCTTCCTTTGGATTATCTTTCATATGCTAATGAGTTACATGTATAATAAATTTCATGATTTTAACATGTATGGCTTCATCAAAGCTTTTATTAAATGATATAATTTGTCTTTTATTTCTAATACCTATAATCTATATTATATACTTGGTTTCAACACCATATTGAGATAAATATTTTGTAAACAGAAATTGTCGTCTCTAGAATTTAGAATAAGTGCACATTCAGTTTCACCGATTTGAGTTACAGACTGAGCCATGTACATAGCAGGGATGTGATGCCAAGAAATAGATGGATCTGTTTGTAAAAAGGACACAAGTACAGAAGTGAGATGCAGACCAAAAAATGGGGTGTCTGAGAGTTTTTGCAACAGAGGTTTGTTTTCGAAATTTGTTGAGAAACATTTTTAAGAGAATATTTTTTACTCATGCATAAGGCATATCCTTCACTCAATACATGTCTAAATCTGAAGCAAAGAGGGAGGGATTTTTTGGCAAGACCCCGGAACAAGAAGATAATAACGAACAAAAAGGAGGCGACACATGCATAAGCTAGACCCAAAGCAACGCACAAGCAAGATTTTGAGTCTTAGAACTAGAAATCCAATACACAGCATGAACAAAGGTATTTTTTTAATTTCTTTAAAAATTCAAGAAACAAAAGAATATTTTTTAATTTCTTTAAAAAATCAAGAAACAAAAGAATAAGGCACATTGTAAGGAAGATTCCAGATTTTTTTCCAACACCTAAAACATGTATTTCTTTTTAAGAAAACTGTGTATCTAAAAATTTTGAGTCTTGTTACACCAGACGAGATCCTATTCCAGTGCCGACAGAAGTATAGTACTTGGCCTATATGATTTCAACATTCTTAGAACATTGAAAAGAGAATATGGATGGAGATATGACCAGAACTTCGATCCCATCCAGAAATATTATATTGTAGAGAGAGGGAAAGGGAATAATGTTGACTATTGTATGTTGTCACTTCAAAGGAAGTAAAATTTAACCATAAAGCAGTTTGCAGTTTTCTGGTGTTTCCCAGAAAACAAGTGTTGGGGACTATGAGAAGTATGGTCGAGATGGACAGAAGCCGAAGCAGATCAAGCGAAAGCAAAGAAGCAGAAGATTTCAGCTCCACAAAACCGGCCTGTTGACTCCTCTATTCCTTGACTGCTGAATAAATTCTTCTTCCATTCTATCTTCAAGGTATGTTTCCTCCACCTGTAAATACATTCAATAGTAGAAACCATGGATTTATGAAGACATTCATAGTTAAATAGAAGTTTAAATGAATCAAAGTAGGAATGAAGGTGAAAATGAATCAATGCAAGAATGAAGGAGCCTCTATGAAGGTGTTAGCAACATTACTTGTCTTCGGCATCGGGATATCCAGGTCTGCAGGTTGCACAAGGAGCGCCCAAGCGCAATGAACAGAAGAAGTCATGTTCGGACTTAAAATCAAGCGAGCGGGCAAAATTATAGTGTCAGCGGTCCTGATCCATCCATATGAGTAGATCAACGGTTGGCGAGAAGTCGCAGATAGAGAACATGCGCCAAGGATAGCGCAATGGATAGTGCCCACATCATGTGCGGGCATGGATGGCATTCGTTCATCCAAAGGACACATGGCGCGAGATCTGGTCACGTCGGCTTTTCAGCAGTCGCGAGTTCAAAGGGTGAAGGTTTTCTGTCGTTATACATCTTGAAGCCCCGAACCCCGAAGTGCCGATAGCGCCTGAAATCGGGCTCACAACATCATTGGGTGAGTTCAGAGCTGTCAGATCTAGGGGGACGCGCGACGCCAACTCAAGCCATCTCAACGTTTCGTTCATCGTGGTTTCGAGGGACGAGGATCAGCCCCTTCTTATTCACGAACGTTGAAAGCTCCTTTGCGAGTAAGCACAGGGTCACAACCCATGGCCACCTGGGAAAGAAAAGAACTGTGCAAAAGGAGCCAAAGGCATCGAGGCTAGCCGCCGAAAGGATCATCATGATCTCCATGCGCCATCTGACGCGACTTCCATCCTGGTCCTCGCTGAAGAATTAAATGAAGATGAACAGAGGTAGTTGAAACCTCAACTCACTTATTGAATGCGAGGTATGGAGGTTCCAGCAGACAATCTGTCTGAGACGGTCCTGTACACTGATTTTCTCCAAAAGGTCATGGTCGGTCCTCATCTGACCAGAGAAAGTCTGCGCGCGCCATGTTGGCCTTTAATGTTGCTGCTATCTCCCCTACAGGAGCCATGCGCAGTTAAGGCGGCGTTTGACGAAAGTTACCCGTCCAAATTTGACTGAGGGGACACCATGCCTTGGATGACTGAACATGCCTCTGATAGGCAAATTTTGCTGAGTATATAGACTCGGTCTTTGTATTTTTGTAAGCGGATCGATGGTAGAGCGAAGCTCCCGATTGTAAAGTTTTAACACAGACTCTAGTTCTCTGGTTATGCATTGGTGTGTAAGATTTCTTATTTAATGACAGGCAGTCTTCCCACTCCATCTAGTTTTCATCTTATGCTAAGAGAGTTCGTGATCAATTGATTCGCACGGATTATGGCAATTATGTTGTGATAAAGGATTTATTGTGGCATTGTTGTTTTCTCTATTTTTTTGCGTTTGAATGTAAGAAGATCTCGCGTTTAGATGCCTTCTTCTACAGTCTGTTAGGAACCTGATGTTTATGACAGACCTCTGCTTTTCTCTTATACAAGTCTTCCCCCCTACTCACCCTTACTACAACTCACTGTCTAAAGTTATCTAAGACCTCACTTGCCCATGCATGCCTAGCCTAGTTTCGGAGTTAGAACCACATCGTTTTGAGTTAACTTCCATTTGATCACCCCATTAAACAAATCATGACAATAAACTGATGGGTGTTGGGCTCTGCTCCTGCTGCAATCCAGGAGTGACTTCCGACGCTAACAGAAGGTGAAAATGAATCAATGCAGGGATGAAAGAGCCAGTGAAAATGAATCAATGCAGGAATGAAAGAGCCTGGAGCACCTGCAACACCTACTTGGGCTTCATCCACCGATTTCTTGAGGAGGACATGAGGTCGGGAGGACAAGAAAGGATAGGAAAGTATGATCTGAAGGACTGGCGGACGCTAATTTCTTGTACAGAAGAAGGAGCGACAACTATGAAAATATAGGGAATATTTTGCATGGTAGTGTAGGTGGCAATGCATGGTAGTGTAGGTGGCAGTGGAGGGAAAGCTTCTTTGTACGTGTAATCAAAGCAATAGGTGGAATCCTATAAACCACTATTTGTATGCTATAAACATTGGAGGAATCCTAACATTTAATTTTAGAAACTAATGCTAGACACAGATCTAGCATTAATCCGTACATCCCAAAACTCTTGAAACCTCTCTCAACCATGCAAAGCTTATCCTAAGTTTTCCTTGATATGAGGCCAAATAAGACGTCGAACTAAAAACATAGGATAAAAAATGAAATTTGAGCTAGAAAACTGTATGGATCGATAAATACTTTGGTTAAAATGATTTGTTTGTATTGATTTGCGTGTAGGGATTGAAAAACTGATTACTATTAGTCCCGAACCCAAAGGGCAGGGACTAATAAGGATGGAAGATAAATCCCATATATCTTCGAAAGTATGCAAGTGCATTGCTAAAACTAAAATAAAAAACTAATCATTCATACTATCCCTTTGCTACACTAAATGTCGTTTTATAAATATCCTTCAACTTTGTTTTCATCTGATAGATGACACTTTTGCAATAAAAATATTTATATATATTTTTTCCCTCTCAACTATGTAAGTAGTGTATCTTTATGTAGCATCAAGTACTTGAATTTTATGGTGATTTCAATGAGTGGGATATGATTAATTACCATTCCCCTTTTCCCTCTCTTTTGTTCACAATGTTTATTCACCATAAATGAAAAACAATGAAACTTGGATGCTGAGGATTTAATTAGTTTTTAGTCTAATAATTCTAATATGGCTTCTTCCATGTCTATCTTATCAGAACATTTGATAGGAATTGTCTTTCCAAAAGCCTTTTCTCTTGGGAGCAGGGATAATTTTAAGGATGGAAATTTATCTCAAAATGTAGAAATCTTGGCGAATCTTACTAGTCCTTAATATGCAAACTATAAAATGTTTGGTGATATTTTTGTAAATATATTCAAATTTGTAAGGATTTTATATAGTTTCTATAAAAATTGGGCTATTTTTAAGGTAAAATAATTTTATTCTATAGAATT
>ML795406.1:54426-66276 GCA_009831015.1 Picea engelmannii
AGGGACCTAAACCCCTAACTTCTCATATAGGTAGAAAAATATATTTCCATGTAATAAAGGATGATACTAGTTAATAAGGCCTATTTAATAAATATGAACAACTCAATGTAAGAAGACCTAATAGAAGCTTCCACTTCTAGAAATATCTTCCTATAGAATGTTCTTTAGAAGATAGAATTAGTATAAATAAGAGTAGAAGGTATGAGAGGGAATTTTCTTGAGAATTATTGTAATAGAGCTCTGCTCTCCTGGAGGTTTCCCCCTCGAAGAGGCAAGTGAACATTGTTTCCTATCAATAAGGTATTATTTTGGTATTTTGGTTCCATTTATTCTATTGTTCTGCTACTATATTACTATTCTTTGTTGTTATTCAATTGGTATTAAATACACCATTTTTGTTTTCTGCTATTATAATAAATTTGGTGCCTAACAAGTGGTATCAGAGCACTTTGTTTGGTAGGATTTGTGGGTAAATTTGTTTTCCAGGGTAGAGACTTGTTCTGGTGTCTTTAAGCTACAGAGATCTGTCATTCAACACATAAATCCACGGTCATGGAAGCATACACATAGGAAATACTGTTGATTTTTCATTAAGCTAATCTCAAGCATGAAGTTCATTCCAATTGTAGCATTTTACTTGAACCATGAACATTTGCAGTTTCACCATTAACAATTTGTTGCAGCCACCAAGATCACAAGAAGAAAGACCATGCACAAGTACACAAGAAGTATCCTGGGAAACCCTTCTCAAAAAGGGAAGAAAACCCAACCAATCCTTTGCTATATTCTTCAAGATAAGGACCTACCACACCAACCTAGCACACAAAAGGGTGATCACAAACCCTAGAATACTAACACCCAAGAGAGGTGCGCACTTATCCCTAGAACAAGTGCTTGCTGAAATTTCCAAACTCACATGTGTGTTATGATTCCTCAATGGGGAATTTACCTTTATTTATATTAGGCTAAGCCTATCAACAGTAGTGTCTATTGTCACAATAGGGACGACCTCAATAACTCACAATATAATTAATAATTACCGTATTAATTATCTTGTACATTAATTATCTTTCACTTTAAGGTGGGGTCGACCTGTACCCTTTACATCACAAATAGGGTTACAGGTAAGTCTGACTCTTGTACAATATAGCAAGGGATATCATACACCCACTAGTGCTCAACCACTAGGGGCAAATCCATCTATGCTCATCCACATGGATATCCACATCTCTATATCAATGTGTCTCACACAAGAACCACACTCACTAGTACTCAACCACTGGGATAACGTTCACCTGTGCTCAACCACAAGCAAGTCCAACTCAGTAGATCTCTTTCTCATTGTGTCTCACAGGAGAATCACACTCACTAGTGCTCAGCCACTAGGATCACGTTCACCTGTGCTCAGCCATAGTCACGTCCAACTCAACATATCTCTTTCTCATTGCATATCACCGGAGAATCATTTGGAGTATCACATCATCTCAACTCTCTGCACAGAGGAGACCAATACATCATTTCATCTCCATCTCAAAGAGAACGACACACCCAACTCATGGGCTTCCCTACATAGGGACACACAACATTCCATCTTCATCTCATAGAGGAACCACACACCCAACTCATGGGCTTCCTCACCCCACATAGGGCCGCAACATTCCATTTTCGTCTTAGAGAGGAACCAGACACTCATATCATGGGCAGACCCAACTCATGGGCTTCCTCACCCCACATAGGGGCACACACCGTTCCATCTCCATCTCAGAGAGGAACTACACACCCATCTCATGGGAACACCCAACTCATGGTCTCTCTCTCAGGCTGACTCACTTAGTCTGTGTCCTATAGTATGTCTCACGCAGTTGTAATCATCAACAACTACAAGGGGTATTTAAGTGCACATATGTTGGCCACCCTTGTAACCCTTATTGGTACCCTTTTGAGTGGTAGTGCATCATACAACACCTATATATGGACTTGTTCTTCCACGTACCTCTATTATATTGAGAGACCCCCTAGCTATCCTAAAACTAGCCATGGATCAACCGATCGGCCTCCTGAATGATATAGTTCCATCGAGAACAACAACCAGGAAGATACTCTCTAGTACCTAGGTAGTCGGGTAGTTCAGCTAAGGGTATGGTCTAGCCTCCTTAGTTAGTGTCATGAGATATTGGGTTGAGTACTACTATTAGACCATGCATGTATATCAAAGAGTTATAGCACAGAGAAAACCCTTGTTTGTAGGCACCTTGAAAACCCTAACCCTTGGGAAGGAAACAAAATAGAAAATGAATAGAGAAGATCTATTTCTATGCAACCTTTCCTCTGACATTCGGGTTGCAAAAATTACAAACAAAAAAGGAATAGAAAATATTTATTGCCCTACAACCTTTCCTCCTGCATTTGGGTTGCAAAAAACGCTATACATTTATTTCATTTTTTTTGTTAAGAATTTGGGCATTTCGATACTACGGTATTATTCAGATCTCCATAAAACCCTAGTGAAGTAAAAAAAAAAAAAAGGAAAGAAAAAGGAAAAAATAAAAGGGGAAAAAAGCACAAAAGAAAATATGGGACCTTCCAGTACCCTTATTTGAGATACATCTCATTGGATTCCCCTTTTCTCCTAGATCATTATGACACCTATCAATTTTAACTTTTTTTACCTCCCTAGACCCTTATTTTAGACCTATATCGTTGGATTCCCCTTTTCGCCCTGATCGTTGTGATACCTATCATTTTTAACTTTTTTTTTACCTTCTCGCACCCTTATTTGGCACCTATATCATTTCATTCATCTTTTCACACTGAACACACTCTTATATATATCATTTTTTACTCTTTTTTCCATGATCCCACTTCCCCTCTTATTAGTTGTGGAGCCTGATTATCTTCTTGATTCAGAGGTTTTTTTTGGCCATGCTTGGACCCCATTCCCTAATGGGGGGTGTGGGGGGGATTTCCCCCCCACAACTGTCTCCAAAAGGGGTCCAGGGAGGGCAATGACAATTTTTGTATCCCCCCCTTGCAGGGGATTCAGGGGCAGTGCCGCCGAAGCAAAATTTTGGGAAAAATTCCTTGCAAAATGTTGTAATTTTGTAGTCAATCTGGACCATTCATTATAAGGTCACAGATATGACAGTATAAGTTATTTTAAGGATTTTTTCCCTCGAAGGAAACCCTCTTTTATGAGGGAATTGTATTGCGACTATGTATGAGTGTGATTATTGTATTATGAGAGAGGAGATTGTGAGAGAAATAAGAGGAAGTTACAACGAGTGTGATGTAGGTTGTATTCCTTCATTTTGTTGGATAGTAAAAAGGAAGGACCTGGAAATTTCTCAGGTGGACGTAGCCCACACTGGTTGAACCACGTATATCTGTGTCTCTATTGTATTATGTATCTTCTGTGTTTTATTTTCTCATTTGTCTTATTTTATTGCTTTGGGATCCTATTTTTCTAACAACTAGTATCAGAGCGAAAGGTAACTCGGAGGAAAAGAGGGTTCCTAGTTCGAGTGGGAGCAATGGCGGAATATGGAAAGTTTAGGGTCAAGAAATTTAATGCCCAAAACTACTAGTTATGGAAGATGCAGATGGAAGATTATTTATATCAGAAGGATCTATTCCTACCATTGGGTGGAATAGAAAAGAAGCCGACAACTATGAAGGGTGAAAAATGGGAGGTTCTTGACAGAAAGGAACTAGGAATGATACGGCTGAGCCTGGTAGCTTCGATGTCTTCCAATATTTCAAAAGAAAAGACACCAAAGGAGTTGATGGATGCATTGGATAAACTGTATGAAAAACCCTCAAAGTCCAATAAAGTATTTCTAATGAAGTGATTATTTAATATGAACATTTCAGAAGTTGGGTCTGTTGCAGATCATTTAAATGAATTTAATATGGTTATTAATCAACTAATTTATATAAAACTGTACTTTGATGATGAGGTCAGGGCTCTTCTAATCTTGTGCTCATTGCCATAAATATGGAACGACTTGGTCATGGCTGTAAGTAAATATGTCTTTGGTTCAAACACTCTAAAATTTGATGATGTGGTTGGTGTTATCCTTAGCGAGGAAATGCAATGGAAAAGAACAGGTGAGACATCAGGTAATGTGTTAAACATGGAGAACAAGGGAAGATAAAGGATAGAGGAAAGGGCTCAGGGAACCACTGGAATTATAGGAAGGGTAGATCCAAATATAGACTGGGAAAGATAGAGTGATGCAATTGTGAGAAGAAACGACATCTGAAGAAAGACTACAGAGCTCCAAAGAAACAAAGAGATGGACAACAGGAGAAAAATCAGGAAACAAATGTAATAGGTGATTTGTTACAAGATGCTTTGATTCTTTCTATAGATAATATTTATGAGTCTTGGGTAGTATATTTAGGGGCTTCATTTCATACCACACCCCATAGGAAACATTTTCTAGATTATGTTCAAGGTGATTTTGGACAGGTTCATTTGGGTGATGATGCACCATGCAAAATTGTTGGAATGGGAAAGGTACAAATAAAGAAAAAGAGTGGAAACCAATGATTGTTGAAAGAGGTAAGACATGCTCCAGATCTAAGGAAAAATATAATTTCAATAGGGCAGTTGGCAAGTGAAGGTTGTATGTCCATATTTACAGATAAGGCATGGAAGGTCACTAAAGGATCACTAGTGATAGAAAAAGGAGAGAATGCAAGTACATTGTATTTATGTATTGGTAATATTGATTCTTTTATATCTTTAGCTTCTACAGGAGTGGATATAGAACTTTGGCATCATAGGCTTGGACACATGAGTGAGAAGGGGATGTAGATACTTCACAAAAGGAATTTGTTGCTAGATCTTAAACAAATTGATTTGGATTTCTGTGAGCATTGTGTTTATGGAAAACAGAAGAGAGTCATATTTCGCATAGTTGGAAAAGAAAACAAGAGTGAAAGGCTATAGCTTGTGCATACAAATGTATGGGGACCAAATCAGGTATCATCTATTGGTGAATCTCGTTATTATGTTACTTTTATTGATGATGCAACTAGAAAAACTTGGGTTTATTGCATTCGAAAAAGATCTAATATGTTTGACACTTTTTAGAAATGGAAATCTTTGGTTGAGAATGGGACAAGAAAAAGTTTGAAGTGTCTCAGATCAGACAATGGAGGTGAATATTGCAGTAAGGAGTTATATGATTATTGTTCATACCATGGGATTCATAGAGAGAAAACATTTCCAGGAACACCGCAATAAAATGTTGTGTCGGAAAGGATGAACATGACAAACATGGAGCATGCAAGGAGTATGAGATTGCATGCAGGGTTTCCCTTATAGTTTTGGGAAGATGTTGTAGATATTTTTGTTTACTTGATAAACATAGGACCTTCAAGTTATTTGGATGGTGGCATTCCAAAGGAGGCATGGACAGGTAAAAAGGTAAACTATTCATTTTTGAAGACTTTCAGTTGTGAAGCATTTGTCCATATTGATAAAGAAATATAACAAAGCTTGAGGCAAAATCCAAGAAGTGTACCTTTACTGGATACGTTGTTAATGATTTTGGTTATCTCTTATGGGATTATTAAAATCACAAAATCATTAGGAGTAGAAATGTCATATTCAATGAGAAGGTCATGTACAAAGATCATTTGTAGGGAAAGAAACAGGAAAAAGAAAAACAAGAATACATAGTGCTTGATGAGATCACTGAAAAAGAAATTCCAAAGGTACTAGAAAATCAAAATGTACAACAACAGGAGAAGGTACCTCAAACTCCTACAAGTGTTGTTAGAAGATATATCATGTTAAGTAGACCCCCTGAACAATACTCTCCTTCCTTGTATTATTTATTGTTGATTGATTCTAGTGAACCATAATTTTATGAAGAGGCAATGCAGGTAGACACTAAAAAGAAGTGGGAGAAAGGAATGAAAGAGGAAATGGATTCCTTGTTAAATAATCTGACTTGGGACTTGGTTCGGTTTCTTGTAGGAAAAAGAGCATTGCAGAATAAATGGGTTTACAGGTTGAAGGAAGAAGATGAAGAAAAAAAACATTACAAGGCTAGACTTGTTGTAAAGGGGTTTGCACAAAAGAACGGAATATATTTTCATGAAATATTTTCTTTTGTTGTTAAGATTACTTCAATTAGGACTATTTTAAGTCTTGTGGCAGTTTAAGATTTGCATCTTGAACAGTTAGATGTAAAAACAACTTTTCTCCATGGGGATTTGGAGGAAGAGATTTATATGCAACAACCACAGGGGTTGGTTTGAGATCAAAGGAAAGGAGAATTTGGTATGCAAGTTGAAGAAGAGATTATATGTCCTAAAGAAAGCTCCAAGGCAGTGGTATATGAAATTTGACAGGTTTATGACAGAACAAAGTTATAGTAGATGTCATTTTGATCACTGTGTTTATTTTAAAAGGCTAGAAAATGGAAGCTATATTATCTTGCTATTGTATGTAGATGACATGCTTGTTGCAGGTTCTAATATCTAGGATGTAAATGTGCTCAAGAGAAAATTAGCTAATTCATTTGCGGTGAAGGATTTGGGTGCTACAAAGAATATCCTTGGTATGAGAATAACAAGAGACGGGAAAAATAACAAATTGACATTGTCTCAAGGTGAGTACATGTTGAACAACTGAGAGGGGGGGGTGAATCAGTTGTTACTGGGCTTAAACAATTATGCTTATTTTAAACTCTTTACACAGTATTTAATGACAGTTACAATAATGTAGGGAAGTAAAAAATAGAACATTCAACATCAGTCACACAGATGAGATACACCGAGACATATATTTCTTGAGGAAACCCATACAGGGTAAAAACCTGTTCTTCTTTATATGATAAGTAATCTTTACATTCTTTACATTATCATACATATGAGCACCAACTCATAATGAGGCTACAACCTTTGTTTTGCAAGCTGCTACTTGCTGAGAGCACCAACTCTCTGGATTCTCTAGCACCAACTAGAAGGAAGAACCAACTCCCTGGTTTCTCTAGCACCAAATAGAAGGAAGCACCAACTCCCCGATTTCTCTAGCACCAACTAGAAGGAAGCTACAACTCCCTGTGTTCAAGCACCCACATGAACCTCTGAGGACAACAGTCCTCCCTAGCACCTCCCTACCACCCTGAAATATAAATCTTTTCTATTATGACTTATTACAGCGATATAAAGTTCTTCAATGGCTTACCAGTCTCATCATTGTTCTGCTACACTATGTTGCTCTGTCTGCATCAGTGTATTCTGCACACTCCTTGCGCTTTCTATTCTTTTGCATTTTATTCTCTCTGCGCCATGTCCCTTCAATGCACCATTCCCCTTCTGTACATTTCTATTGCTGCGCTCTGCCTCCTTCTTCACACCTCAATCACACCCAACATCAACCCCATATCTCTTATTTTCTGCATTCTTATAGTCTTTGTGCTCCTTATGCATGCAATATGCGCCAAGCTCCTGCATACTCTCACCCTGCCACAGTTCTCCCCATCGAGGTGTTTACTCACATTTCACTCTGCCACCGCTTTCCTCACTCCAACCTCAACTGCTCTCTCTATCCTGCATTTCCTCCTCATGTCGAGTACTCTACCTGATCATCATTGCAACTCTTTCAGCCTCTCTGGCGGTTCACCCCATGCGTCCAACATCATTGGATGTTATGTTGAGATTTCTCAGCCTGTCTGGAAGTTGAGACTCTTCGTCTTCTCTATCATAGTCGAGCTAATCCTCTTTGTTGCAGTTACAGGCTTCAACGCTCATCCCTGTGTCAATCGCCTCTAAGAATAGTCTTAAATCACTGGAAGATGCCTCAAGCCTCTTCATCTTCTCTGGCATTCATACTGAGGCCTCTTCAAGTCCTCTGGCAGAAACCATCAGTCATTTCTAGCAATTACACTAGGAAGTGCAATAGTAGCCCTCCGATCATATTCAAGTTCACCTACACTATTGGATGGAGTTTGTAGGGTCCTGCGTTTTAATTCGCCGTTTCATATTTCGACATTTCAGGATTCCTGTGGTTAAGGTTTCTTTACGCTTCACGTACTAATCCCCGAAACTCTGAAATTGAGCTTGGTTGCACTAGCTCCTTCCTCCATCTTTTGCCGATGTGACCAATGGATGTGACCACAGGCTGAGCCAAAACATGTTTCACATTTCGGCATTTCGGCAATCCTGTTGTGAGGCATCTCGACTCTCCAAGTCGCAATCTCTGTAACTCTGAAAAAAGGAGTTTGTTGCTTCAATCTTTTCTCTATAGCTCTTCGACGATGTGACCACCATCGGTGACCGAGCGCTTATCCATAAAGCACTTTCATGATTTCGCAATTCGGCATTTCGACATCCTTGATGTGAAGATTTCTTTACGCTCCATGCCCGATCCCCAAAACTTCGAAATGGTGCTTGCCGCTTCGATTTCTCTTCTACAGTTCTTTGACAATGTGACCACCAGAATATGACCCCTCTCCAATCACACAAACTCTTCGATCTCCAGATCAACGGTCCTCGATCCGTGGTGATTGAACGACTATCCTCTACCTCGAGACTTTAGCCTTTGGGACTTTGGGGGAGTGATGAAGTTAAAACTCCCGAAGCAAAAACTCCCAGAGTGGGGTCAGTCTTGCATCACTCGATGACGTGTCGTGACCCGAGTGGCTATCACGTGTCACTCAGAATTGTGATTTCCAGTGGCCTGAAATTCCAAATCATCTTGACACTTGTCGTTGTCTAATAATGCCACATGTCATAGTCTTCCACCTGTCCTTTCTGACGTGGTCTGTCACATTCACCTCCTGGATCTGTCAACCCAAATCACTTCTCAATTTCGCATATCACAATTTCGACATTCTTGATGTGAATGTTCTTCACTTCCAAGTCTTGGTCTGTGAAACTCCGAAATGGAGTCAGATCAACTTTTCGTCTTTTCGCACTTCGCAACTTCGGGACTCCTATGATGAGGACTCTCGACACTTAACTCCTTCATCTCCCGGTATCCTAAACTCTGAAATGGAGTCGGATCAACGGTCCAGATCAAACTTCGATCTGACGGCTAAGGTTATTTCGTGATTTCACGTATCGCGAGTTCGAGAGGTTAGGGAACCCCGTTCCTTTGACTTTCCAGTCAGTGAAAGGATGATCTTTCGCCACATATCCTTCTTGGATCGATAGTCTAGTTTTGTCCTCGATCCAACGGTTGAGATTATATCGTGGTTTAGCATATCGCGATTTCGCATTTTGCGACTTCGGGACTCCTATAGTAAGAGTTTTTGACATCCCCAACTCCCGATATCCGAAACTATCTCCTTCTTTCAGGATTTCGTCGTTTCGCATTTCGTCGTTTCGACATTCTTGTCGTGAGTTGCTTCCTTGAATCCTCCAATGTCTGGTTTGATCTTTCCAAGCAATTATCCCTGCACTGTTGATCCTCCTTGCCTGCCTGTTTGCCATTGAATAAACAAGCACACTCTTTCACTCTTCGTGCACCTTTGAACTATCTCTTATGAGCTTACGTTGTCCTTGTTTTTCCATCACTGCATACTCTGATCTTTCCATCAATGACAAGCACACCTGCCTGTAAACATGCCAACAATCTCCCCCTTTGGCATTGATGGCAACCCTGAATGACTGCGCTCATCTGTTTGGACCTCCAACTGTAGCATCCAATCCGGGCCACTCCTTTTCTCCCCCTTTGACATCAATGTCAAAGAAAATATGTTCCCCCTGAGTTGTTGCAGTATTTTTAGGAGGTATCATATATTCAATCAATACAAAGCTCCCCCTAATATGATGGACTCTCTTAGGCATGAGACGGGATGACACCCAGCTTATGTTGGAGATATTCAAATGGTTTCATGGCTAGGGGTTTAGTAAATATGTCTGCAGTTTGTTCTATGGTTGGAATGTAATGGACATGAACAACCTTATTGGTGACCTGCTCTCTCAGAAAATGGTATTTTATGGGAATATGCTTGGTCTTGAAGTGGAATACAGGATTCTTAGACACACTGATGGCACTAGTGTTATCACAATGAATTGGGATCGGTGCAACGTATTTTACCTCCAAGTCTGCAAATGTATGAATCATCTATAATACCTGAGTGCAATAGGTAGCAACATCAATGTACTCTGCCTCTGTAGTTGATAAAGAAATGGAACCTTTCTTTTTGCTAAGCCATACTACTAATGAGTCACTCAGGAAGAATGCTCCTCCACTGGTGCTTTTTCTTTCATCAACACAGTTTGCACAATCTGCATCTGAATAAGCAGTTAACTGAAAATTCTGATTTATGGGATACCATAGAACATAAGTCATTTTTTCTTTCAAATACCTGAATATCCTTTTGACAGCTTGCAAATGACTCTGTTTAGGTGCAGATTGATATCTTCCTACTATTCCAACAACATGCATTATGTCTAGGAAAGATGTTGTGATGTACAACAGACTGCCTATCACTGACCTATATGAACTTTGATCAACATCAGGTGAGTCATCATCCTTGCTTAGTTTGCATCCAGTAACCATAGGTGTACCCACAGGTTTAGAATCTTCCATTTGAAACATTTTCAACATTTCTCTTAGATATTTTTCTCGAGAAATGAACATCCCTTAAGACCTTTGAGTAATTTGCAAACCAAGAAAAAATGACAGTTCACCTATCATAGACATTTCAAACTCGGACTCCATGGAAGAAGCAAACCATTTTACCAATGAATCCTTATTACATCCGAAGATGATGTCATCTACATAGACCAACACAATGAGAAAATCATTATCCTCTATTTTGATATATATATTGTTGTCAATTGTTCCTCTCTTGAACCCTTTGTCTTTGAGATACGTATCCAGTCTATGATACCAGGCTCGAGGAGATTGTTTTAACCCATATAAAGCTTTCTTCAACTTGCATACTAAGTCAGGGTTATCAGACAGTTTGAAACCCTCGAGTTGTTCCATATAGACTTATTCATTTAAATCTCCATTTAGAAAAGATGACTTGACATCCATTTGATAGAATTTAAACCTTTTATGATAAGCATATGCAAGAAATATTCTGATAGCTTCTAACCTTGCTGCAGGCGCAAATGTTTCATCAAAATCTAATCCTTCTATTTGAGCATAGCCTTTACAGACCAATCTTGCTTTGTTCCTAAGAACTTGTCCCTGCTCATTCAACTTATTCTTAAATATCCATTTGGAACCAATGATATTTTTACCTTCCGGTCTATGAACCATCTCCCACGTATTGTTTTTCTCAATCTGATCAAGTTCGTCATTCATTGCTTTAACCCAATGGTCATCTTTGTTAGCTTCATTAAAGTTCTTGGGTTCCATCATGGATATGAAAGCTATATGTGATTGCTCAATGTTTTTTATTATCTTTCTCCTGGTTTGTACACCCTTGTCTTTTTCACCAATTATCTGACTTGCAGGATGATTCTTTTGAGTGATTCTGGAGGAGGAATTTGAAGTTGTCTGCTGATTTAAGTCTATCTGAGTATCTGTGTCTTCATCTGATTCAGAGTCTTCATTTTTTTATTCTTGGACCTGTTCATCTTCAGCTTCAGCTATGTCCTATGTAGAAACTCATTATTGTACACCTCTCTTGCTGGGATTCCTTCGTCAATTTTTACATCAATACAATCAACCATTTTATGCAGTCTCTTATTATAGCATATGTATCCTTTGTTGTTTGTAACATATCCTAAGAAGATACCTTCATCAACCTTGTCATCATATTTTCCAAGGTTCTCATCATTATTCTTTATGTAACATTTACTCCCAAAGACTTTGAAGTGTTTGATTGAAGCAGGTCTCCCATACCACAGTTCATAAGGTGTCTTGTC
>ML795406.1:67116-80878 GCA_009831015.1 Picea engelmannii
ACAAGTAGAACATCTTGGGCTTTTCCTTTTCCATTACTTAAACTCACCATCCCTTTACCCTTTATTTTACCTGGAGCATCATTTCCAAAGGTTACATTTCCTGATTTGCTTTCACTTAGAGATAGAAACTTACCTTTGTCTCTCGTCATATGTTTGGAGAATCCACTGTCTATATACCAAGGTTTCATTTTTCTTTGAGATGACAACACTAATCCACACTTGTCACTTTCTTTCTTCTTCCAAAACTTGACATTTTCAGCAGGGGAATTCAAATCCGGTTCATAGTTTCTTAATCGACAGTCAACAGATTTATGTCCATAGTTATGACAGATGTAGCATTCAATCTCATTGTTCAATAGGTCAAAATTATTGTTGCATCGGTGTCTACTCATTGACTGTTGATTATTTCTTGACCTCCTTAGTTGCATGTCTCTAGACTTAATTTGGCAATTTGCAATCTGTGAAGGTTTGTTACTTGGTTGTATCATTCGTTGTTGTGGCAAGTATTTATTCCTTTGAAATCTTAATTGCTCATGTCTAAGTCTTAAGGAACAATTTACAGCTTTGTGACCAAATTTAGAACAGTAGAAACAATAGCCATAGAAAAATTCTTTGTACCTGGAAAATGGTTGTCTTCTTTGAGAAAATCGATTTCTTCTATGTTGATGACATCTTTCAGCAGGGAGCGCATTATTTCTTTGTTCTACAAATTCAGTCCTGGCACCTTTTTCTTTACTCCTCCTGGGCGGCTGATTGTCTTCCTTTGTTTTTGTAGGTTTATTGTTGTCATTGGTTGTAGATTTGACAAACTTGATGGGTTCTTCGTTTCTTGGCTTATCACTACTTGATCCCTCTTCATAACCCAAACCAGTTTTCAGCTTTGGATTCCTTTGTTGATTCGAAATGGTGGCTAATCCTTCTGAGGCTTTGATACTTGACAGATTCTGATTATACAAAGCTTGAAACTTCAACATCTCTTTCCTAGTTTTCACTACTTCTTGTTCTAAGGCTTCACATCTTGCCTCCTTTTCTGATAACTGTTGTTTCAGAATGTCTTCAATTTTCTTTGCCTCTTCTAATTCCACTTTTAGTAGGCCAAGGTCTTCATCAGGTTCTTTACTGTCTTTCTCAAACTGTATCAGCAATTGTCTTTGCTTTTGTTCTTAATTCTTAGTCTGTCATTCTCTTCCAGTGCACTGATCAGTTCTCCTTCCATGTCAACCACAACTTCTTCTTCATTAGCATCACTTCCTGTGCTTATATTATCATAATCCTCTTTGGCCATAAGCATGAAGTCATTTAGTTTATCTTCAATAGTGGATTCATTGTCTTCATCATCTGAAGGATCATCATCATTGTTTACGCAAAGACTTTTCTTCTTAAATTTATTCTCTTTAAAGAAATTTCTGTGTTTGTGCTTCTCCTCATCATCACATGTCTGATCCTTTCTTTTGTGGAGACATTTATTTACAAAATGACCAATCCTACCATAGTTGAAACATTTGAAAGGTAGTTTACCTTTGTATTTGCCTGATCCCTTCTTCAGTCTCTTCACAAATTTTGCTTCAATTTCATCAGGCTCTGAATCCTCATTCTCATCTGCCTTAAATGATGCTTCTTTAGAGGTGGGTTTATCTTTAACTATTCTCATTTCATATGCAGTCAATGTTCCTAGAAGTTGATCAAACTCCAAGTTTTTTAGATCATTAAGTTCTTCAATAGCAGAGACCTTTGGGTTGAACCTATCTGGTAGAGATCTCAAAATTTTCTAAACTAAAGAAGGTTCTTCAATTTTCTCACCAAGTGCTTTCATTGCATTTACCATTTCTTCTACTCTCAGAAAGTATTTTCCAACAGTTTCATCTTCCTTCATCTTCAGCTATTCAAACTGTATTCTGTAGGTTTGAAGCTTGGCGTCCTTTACCTTCTCATTACCTTCATAACTGCTAATGAGTTTGTCCCACATTTCTTTGGCAGTTCCTAGGTGCATAACTTTTACGAATTCTACTTCTGCAAGCCCACTCAAGATAGCATTCATAGCCTTAGCGTTGAAGCCAAATTCTATCTTGTCATCCTTATTAGCTAGTACAACTGTCTTTACATAACTAGTATCTACCACATCCCAGACATCTGCACCTAAAGCCATTATGTAGGTTCTCATTCTAACTTTCCAGAAGGCAAAGTTTGTTCTGTTAGCGTCGGAAGTCACTCCTGGATTTCTTGCAGGAGCAGAGCCCGACACCCATCAGTTTAATGTCACGATTTGTTTATAAAGGGTGATCAAATGGAGATAAAGACTCGAGGATATATCATTCTAAATCAAGGACTAGGTCTGGTATGTAAAGAACCAAGGAGGTCTGGAATCCTAACTTCAGCCAGTAGGTTGATTAAAAGATGAGAAGGTGGAAGACTTAGGAGAAAATGAACAAACAGCTCTGGGAAACAGGCTTGCAACGGTTTGTGGGGGAAAAACTTTGAAAGCAGGATCCTCCTGGTTCAGGGCTTCAAGAAACTGAATAGAAGACTCGACTGGATCCTCCAATTCCAAGTCATTCAGCATTAAAGAAATCACAGGAACCGGCTAGAGGCTCCGTAACCATTACATTGATCCATTACAACATCATCCTATAATAGCTACAGCTCGACTGGATCCTCCAATTCCGAGCTGCTCTAACACAGTGTAAACAAAGACATGAAAGAAACTGGCATTCATAAGGCAAGAAGTATCAAAAGTTCATACATAACCAGAGCAACAATGCTTCATTAAAACTTTACAATCGGGAGCTCAGCTCAACCATCGATACTTACAAAATACAAAAACTGAGTCTATATACTGAGGAAACTTTACCTCACAGAGGCGTGCACAGTTACTCAAAGCCGGGTGTCCCTTCAGTGAAACTCGTACTGATGTCTTATTTTAAGCACCATCTTAACTAAGCATGGCTCTTGTAAGGAGAGTAGCTGAGCCATTAAGTGTTGAGCTAGCGTGCACAGACTTCTTTGTTGATCTGAAGACTTTAGCATGACGCCTTTGAGAAAATCGATACACAGGACTTCTTTGGGCAGACGGCTTGCCAGACCCTCCATCCCCTCACTTAATGAATGAAAGGAAGCTTCAACCACCCGCTCTTGTCATCATTTACTTTAGGCGAGAAACAATATGGAGATCGGATCCGATGGTGCTTGGAGACTGCGAAGACCCTCTCTGTAACTGAACTCAGCGCTTCAGCCTTCTTTACGCAACTTCTCTCTTTCTCCAAGTGGTCACGGACTGTGGGCCCGGGCCCGAGATTCCCTCGGCACTTCGTGTCTCACGGCTGGGAGGAGGCTGGTCCTTGATCTTCAAAGTCACGAAGGGCGAGGAGGCGCGGAGCCTAATCGCGCGCCATGTGTCCACTTCAGATGGATGGCCTTGATCATCTTGGCAATACTGTGGGCCCAGGTCCGAGACTTTCCCGGCACTTCGCATATCGCGGCTGGGAGGATCTGGTCCTCGATATTCAAAGTCACGAAGGGCGAGGAGGCGAGGAGCCTAATCGCGTGCCATGTGTCCGCTTCAGATGGATGGCCTTGATCATCTCAGCAATACTGTGGGCCCGGGTCTGAGACTTTCCCGGCACTTCGCATCTCGCGGCTGGGAGGAGTTGGTCCTCGATCTTCAAAGTCACGAAGGGCGAGGAGGCGAGGAGCCTAATCACGTGCCACGTGTCCGCTTCAGATGGACGGCCTTGATCATCTCGGCAATACTGTGGGCCCTTTTTATTGTCGATGCCCTCCACATGTAACCGTCGGCTAGGGCTTAAGTGCTAGCACCTCTCGCAACTCACGACCTCACGAGTTGGAGTATCGAACTTTGGCATTCTCCCCTCGCGAAGTCCCGAGACGCGATGGTCAGCGAAGGTTGACCCCCTATGGGCACCTTTTTTCAACTTGCAATCTCATGCAATTAAAAGACATAGTCCGCCCCCCCCGAACTTACGAACCCCGAGTTCGAGAAATGAACCTCTGCATCAATTGATATCGATCAACGACCCTCGTTACTTCGCAAGTTCTCCACGGAGACTTCTGACCGTCCACTTCTTTAAAAACTTTTGCGCTATACTTGGCGTGAGTCGGTTGACTGCAATTACCCACCGACCATTGATCTGTTTCGCGAAAATAGACCCTGGATGCTGCCGACGACATTTTGCCCGCTCGCTTGACCTGCTACTTGGAAAAAACAGGGATTCTCCTGTGCTGCGCTTGAGCATTTCATGCAACTTGCAGACCCGAATGCTCTCGAGCCCATGACAAGAATTATCGCTAACATGTTCCATTGAACAGAGGGGCCTTATTGGTTGAATTTCCTTCATGGCTTGACATGTTTAAGCTCTAGGATCTACCCTTATATAAAAGGGGCTAGCTCTGATACCAATTGTTGAACAATTGAGAGGGGGGGGGGTGAATCAGTTGTTACCGGGCTTAAACAATTATGCTTATTTTAAACTCTTTACACAACATTTAATGACAGTCACAATAATGCAGGGAAGTAAGCAATAGAACATTCAACATCAGTCACACATATGAGATACACCGAGACAGATATTTCCTGAGGAAACCCATACAGGGTAAAACCCTCTTCTTCTTTATATGATAAGTAATCTTTACATTCTTTACATTATCATACATATGAGAACCAACTCATAATGAGGCTACAACCTATGTTTTGCAAGATGCTACTTGCTGAGAGCACCAACTCTCTGGATTCTCTAGCACCAACTAGAAGGAAGCACCAACTCCTCGGTTTCTCTAGCACCAACTAGAAGGAAGCTACAACTCCCTGTATTCAAGCACCCACTTGAACCTCTGAGGACAACAGTCCTCCCTACCACCCTGAAATATAAATATTTTCTATTATGACTTATTACAGCGATATAAAGTTCTTCAATGGCTTACCGGTCTCATCATTGTTCTACTACACTGCGCTGCTTTGTCTGCATCAATGTCTTTTGCACACTCCTTACGCTGCTCTGTCTGCATCAATGTCTTTTGCACACTCCTTGCGCTGCTCTGTCTGCATCAATGTCTTTTGCACACTCCTTGCGCTGCTCTGTCTGCATCAATGTCTTTTGCACACTCCTTGCGCTTTCTGTTCTTTTTCCTTTTATGCTTTCTGCGCCATGTCCTTTCAATGCAGCATTCCCCTTCTGTACATTTCTGCTGCTGCGCTCTGCCTCCTTCTTCACACCTCAATCACACCCAATAACCCCAAATCTCTTCTTTTCTGCATTCTTATAGTCTCTGTGCTCCTTGTGCATGCAATATGTGCCAAGCTCCTGCATGCTCTCACCCTGCCACAGTTCTCCCCATCAGGGTGTTTACTCGCACTCCACTCTGCCACCGCTTTCCTCACTCCAGCCTCAACCACTCTCTCTATCCTGCATTTCCTCCTCATGTTGAGTACTCTACCTGGTCATCATTGCACCTTTTTCAACTTCTCTAGCAGTTCACCCCACGCGTCCAACATCAATGGGTGTTATGCTGAGATTTCTCAGCTTGTCTGGCAGTTGAGACTCTTCGTCTTCTCTATCATAGTTGAGCTAATCCTCTATGTTGTAGTTACAGGCTTCAACGCTCATCCCTGTGTCAATCGCCTCTAAGAATAGTCTTAAATCACTGGAAGATGCCTCGAGCCTATTCATCTTCTCTGGCGATCAAACTAAGGCCTCTTCAAGTCCTCTGGAAGAAACTGTCCGTCGTTTCTAGCAGTTACACTAGGAAGTGCAACAATATCTCTCTGATCATATTCAAGTTCGCCTGCATCGTTGGATGGAGTTCGTAGGGTCTTGCGTTTTAATTCACCGTTTCGTATTTCAGCATTTCGGGATTCCTGTGGTTAAGGTTTCTTTACGCTTCACGTACTGATCCCTGAAACTCCAAAATTGAGCTTGGTTGCACTAGCTCCTTCCTCCATATTCCACCGATGTGACCAATGGTTGTGACCACAGGCTGAGCCAAAACGTGTTTCGCATTTTGGCATTTCAACAATCCTGTTGTGAGGCATCTCGACTCTCCAAGTTGCGATCTCTGAAACTCCGAAAAAGGAGCTTTCCGCTTCAAGCTTTTCTCTACATCTCTTCGATGATGTGACCACCATCGGTGACCGAGCGCTTATCCATAAAGCGCTTTCGCGATTTTGCAATTCGACATTTCGGCATCCTTGATGTGAAGATTTATTTACGCTCCATGACTGATCCTCAAAACTCTGAAATGGAGCTTATCGCTTCGAGTTCTCTTCTACAGTTCTTTGACGATGTGACCACCGAAATATGACCCCTCTCCAATCACACAAGCACTTTGATCTCTAGATCAATGGTCCTCGATCCGTGGTGATTGGACGGCTATCCTCTGCCCCGGGACTTCAACCTTCGAGACTTTGGGGGAGTGATGGAGTTAAAACGCCCGAAGCAAAAACTCCCAGAGTGAGGTCAGTCTTGCATCACTCGATGATGTGTCATGACCCGAGTGGCTGTCATGTGTCACTCAGAATTGTGATTTCCAGTGGCCTGAAATGCCAAATCAACTTGACACTTGTCATTGTCTGATTGTGCCACATGTCATAGTCTTCCACCTGTCCTTTCTAATGTGGTCTGCCACATTCACCTCCTGGATCTGTCAGCCCAGATCACTTCACGATTTCAGCATTCTTGATGTGAATGTTCTTCACTTCCAAGTCCTGGTCTACGAAACTCCGAAATGGAGTAAGATCATCTTTTTGGCTTTTCGCACTTCGCAACTTCGGGACTCCTGTGATGAGGAGTCTCGACACTTGACTCCTCCATCTCCCGGTATCCGAAACTCCGAAATGGAGTCGGATCAACGGTTCAGATCAAACTTTGATTTGACGGCTAAGGTTATTTCGCGATTTCGCGTATCGCGAGTTCAAGAGGTTAGGGAACCTTGTTCCTTTGTCTTTCCAATCAGCGAAAGGATGATCTTTCGCCATGTATCCTTCTTGGAACGACGGTCCAGTTTTGTCCTTGATCCAACAGTTGAGATTATATCATGGTTTAGCATATTGCGATTTCGCATTTCGCGACTTCAGGACTCCTGTAGTAAGAGTTCTTGACATCCCCAACTCCCGGTATCCGAAACTGTCTCCTGCTTTCGCGATTTCGTCGTTTTGGCATTCTTGTCGTGAGTTTCTTCCTTGACTCCTCCAATGTCTGGTCTGATCTTTCCATGCAATTATCCCTACGTTGTTGATCTTCCTTGCTTGTCTGTTTTCCATCGAATAAACAAGCACACTATTGCACTCTTCGTGCACCTCTGCACTATCTCTTCTGAGCTTACGTTGTCCCTATTTTTCCATCGCTGCATACTCTGATCTTGCAATCAATGACAAGCACACATGCCTGTAAACATGCCAACAGTACATAGAGAAGGTGTTGGAGAGGTTTAGAATGCAGAATGAAAAACCAGTTAGTACACCTTTGGCCAGCCATTTCAAATTAACTAAGGAAATGTGTCTCAAGACACAGGAGGAGATAGAATACATGTACAGGGTCCCTTATTCATTAGTAGTTGGCATCTTGATGTATGTGATGGTTTGCACAAGACTAGATATTACACATGCAGTGGGAGTTGTGTGCAGGTATATGAACAATCCAAGTAACAAACATTGGGAGGTAGTAAATTAGATTCTCAAGTATTTGAGAGGTACTGCTACTCGTGCATTATGTTTTGGAGGTTCAAACATTGTTCTACAAGGATATGTTGATTCAGATATGGAAGGTGATAAAGATAGCAGGAGCAGCACCATAGGGTATGTTTTTATTGTAGGTGGAACAATAGTAAGTTGGATTTCAAAACTACAAAATTTTGTTGCACTTTCAACAATAGAAGCAGAGTATGTTGTTGCTACAGAGGCTAGTAAAGAAATGATTTGGTTACAGAGGCTTATGGAGGAATTGAGACAGAAGCAGGAGAATAGTAGGTTGTAATGTGACAGTGAGAGTTCCATTCATCTTGCAAAGAACTCATCCTTCCATTCAAAGACTAAGAATATACATCTCAGGTACAATTTCATACGATCTATCTTGGAAAATGGACATTTGAAGTTGGAAAATATACATACTAGCCATAATATCGTAGACATGTTAACAAAGTTAGTAACCAGGGAGAAACTGAGTTCCTACTTAGTTTCAGTTGGTTTTCAAGCATGAAGGTGAATATGAGAAATTTTCCATGTCCAAGGTGGAGTATAGTCCAGTAGGTACAACAAAAGTGGAGTTGTTGTGATCAGTCTCCAAGTGGGAGATTGTTGGTTGTGTATCTTGAATATCTTCTTGATTAAGAGGTTTATTTCATCCATGCTTGGACCCCATTCCCTAATGGGGGGGGTGTGGGGGGCCTACCCCCCACAACTGTAGATAGGGGTGTCCGGGGGGGAAACATTTTTTTGTAGCCCCCCTTTGGCGGGGATTCGGGGGCAACACCCTCGAAGCAAAATTTTAGGAAAAATTGCCTTTTAAAATATTGTAATTTCATAGTCAATTTGGACCTTTCATTATAAGGTCACAGATCTAATGGTAGAAGTTATTTTAGGGATTTTTTCCCTAGAAGGAAGCCCTCTTTTATGAGGGAATTGTATTGTGGCTTTGTATGATTGTGATTATTGTATTCTAAGAGAGGAGACTATGAGAGAAAGAAGAGGAAGTTACAACGGGTGTGTTTTAGGTTGTTACAAGGACCTGGAAATCTCTCTAGTGGACGTAGCCCACACTGGGTGAACCATGTATATCTGTGTCTTTATTTTATTATGTATCTTATGTGTTTTATTTATGTATTTGTCTTATTTTATTGCTCTGCGACCCTGTTTTTCTAACACCTCTTTCGTTCCCCTCCATGCATGGCCAACATCGCAACCAAGAATTCCTTCACGTGGAAGATGAATCCAAACAACACAAGGTAGACATCCAAAGAATGACCTATGAAATTACTTCTAATAATTCCCTCTTGGACACCTTCAAGGCCAAAGTTACAAGCGAATTGGCAGAGGTTAAGGGTGAATTGTCCTCCCTCACCCAATGTTTGAAAAAATACCTTGTCTCTCCCTCCATTGAATAATATCCCCACTATGAAGGTGATAAATCTTCCCATAATATGGCCCTTCATTCCAATTCCCCTACTTGTGACCACCGCCTTCCTCGAGTTGAAGTGAACAAATTTGAAGGATCCGATCCCACTGGTTGGGTCACTCAAATGGAACATTATTTCTCCTTGCATGGCATTACTGATTATCTAGCCAAACTTCATTATAGTTTCATCGATTTGGATCCAGAACATTGGAAATGGTGGCAATGGCATATAAACACACGCCAGGGGTATGTTGCTTGGACTCAGTTTGTGGCAGAGCTATATGACCGCTTTGACACTGACACCCACTATCTTGGCCGTTTGAACAAGTTGAAGCAATTTGGAAAAGTGGAAGACTTTATATCTTCCCTTGAACACTTGGTTTTCAGAACAGAGGAAATGTATGATTCCTTATTCCAGGAATGTTTTATCAGTGGTCTCAAAGAGGAAATTCGAGCCCAAGTCCTCATGGCTCGCCCTCACACTTGGTTGGAAGCTACTCAACGTGCTAAGGAAGCCCAAGAAAGTTTCTTTGCTCAGAACTACAAACCTTCCTTTGTTCCTCGCACTCTACCTACTAACCCTACCCCTCCTCTCACTCCCCTCAAGATCTAGAAATTAACTCGGGATGAAATAGTGGAACGCGATCTCAAGGGCCTTTTTTATAATTGTGATGACAAATATTTTCTGGGGCACAAATGTAAGGAACAAAAGTTGTTTATGGTCATCTTTGAGGATGTTTCTGAAGAATAGATCGAGAGCCCCCCTATGGAATATTTACCCAATCCAACTGTTATTGCTCCACCCTCTGACCAACCAGAAGCAGAACCAGTCATTTCATTGAATTCTCTCACTGGCTTCACTACTCCCCAAACCCTAAAGCTCATTGGATACATTAAGAATCAAAAGGTCATCATCTTACTCGATAGTGGTAGCACTCATAATTTTATTCATCATCGTATTTCCCAAGAAACCCATTGCTATATACACGCAGTCAACAACTTTCAAATCATGATTGTCAATGGTGGTTCCATGAAATGTGGGGGGCATTGTGAAAATGTGTGTCTCCAAATTGGCCAGTACCGCCTGAAATCTCATATGTTTTCTATTGACATGGGTGGTTGTGATATTGTGCTTTGTGTGGAATGGTTACGCATTCTTGATCCCATCCTGATGGATTTTAAGGAATTAACCATGCAATTCCAATAGGCGGGAAAACAACATAAATTCCAAGGAATCACAACAGGATCCCCTGAGATCATCAGTTCACATCGAATGGAAAATATCCTCAATTAAGGTTATTTCGACATTATTGCCCAAATCCATTCCATTCAAGTAATTGAGACACCTGTGGTGCATCCTCACCTCCAATGTATCATCTCCAAACACCAAGTTGTTTTTTCCACTCCCCAACGACTTCCTCCTTCTCGTGGTGTTCATGATCATTCCCTTCCTCTCATCCACGACAGTCTTCCTCCCAATGTTCACTGTTATCCTCATCCAATTTCCCAAAAGAATGAATTTGAGAAAATTGTTCAAGAATTTCTAGCAGAAGGTGTTATCTTCCCTAGTACCAGCCCCTATTCTTCCTCGGTGGTCATGGTACTAAAAACAGAAGGTACTTGGTGTATGTGTCCCGATTTGTGTGCCCTCAATAAACTCACCATAGAAGACAATTTTTCCATTCCTGTCATTGATGATCTCTTGGATGAATTAAGTGGTGCTCAGTATTTTACTAAACTTGATCTACATTCTGTCTACCACAAGATACATATGCAAGAGGAAGACATTCCTAACACTTCTTTTCTCACTCATGAGGGTCACTATGAATTCTTGGTCATGCCCTTTGGCCTGTGTAATGCTCCCTCCACTTTCCAAAGTCTCATGAACCATGTTTTCCATCCTTTTCTCCGTCATTTTGTCCTATTTTTCTTTGATGATATTCTCATCTATAGTAAAACTTGGGTAGGCCATCTTACCCATGTGAATCAAGTTCTCGGTCTACTCTCTCAGCACCAACTTCTTCTTAAGAAATTTAAATGTTCCTTTGGAGCTTCAGAAGTGGAGTGCTTGGGTCATATTGTCGGAAAGGATGGTGTAAGGGCGGATCCTCAGAAAATTGAAGATATGCAGGATTTGTCATGCCCAAAAACTCTCAAGAGATTGCATGTTTTTCTGGGTTTAATAGGATATTATCTCAAATTTGTTCAGAATTATGGAAAAATTGCAGCGCCTCTTACTGCTCTCCTAAAAAAGAATTATTTCATGTGGACTCCAATAGTTGATCAATCATTTCAAGCATTGAAAGAAGCCATGTGCACAACTCATGTCTTAGCCCTTCCTGACTTCACAAAAATGTTTTTCCTTGAATGTGATGCCTTCGGGAAAGGCATTGGCGTGGTACTCATGCAAGAGGGTAGATCCTTGGCCTTCACTAGAAAACAAATCTCGGAGTTACATCTTGGCCAATCAATCTATGAAAAGGAAATGTTGTCTATTCTTCATGCTTTGGATCTTTGGTGTCCTTATCTCTTGGGGAAACACTTCCAAATTAAAACCAACCATCAGAGCCTCAAGTGTTTCCTAGAACAGAGGATTTTATCCCAGGAGCAACAAAAATAGGTGACCAAGATATTTGGCTATGATTATGAGATCATTTATAAGAAGGGAAGAGAAAATGTAGTGGTAGATTCTTTGTTCATAAAGTATGAAGAAGAAGGATCCCTTTTTTCCCTCTCCTTCATTGTACCAGATTCTCTCCAAGTTATTCACCAGGAATGGATGTAAGACCCCAAAACCTCTCGATTGATCCAACAATTGCAAGAAAATTCTCTAGTTTCTCCACCGTATTCTTTGCACAATGACAAACTTCGCTACAAAGGTCATCTATATTTAAGCCACCAATCGCAACTTAAATCTACTGTGCTTTCTGAGATTCATTCTTCACCCACAGTAGGGCATTCCAGGTTTACCAAAACCTATGAACGAGTTAAACATTCTTTTTTCTGGGATGGCATGAAACAAGACGTCTATACCTTTGTGGTTGAATGTGATGTCTGTCAATGCAAAAAAGGGGGAAATTTCAAAGCTCCGAGCACACTACAACTTCGAAGTCCACCGGCTATTTGGAGGGACATTTCTATGGATTTCATTGTGGGCTTACCTAAATCTGGAAATAATTCATTCATCATGGTGGTAGTTGATCGCCTTTCCAAATATGCTCATTTTTGTTTTCTTCAACACCCATTCACAACATCCACAGTGGCTCAGATTTTCATGGATCATATTTTCAAGCTTCATGGCATGCCTCATTCTATTCTATCTGATAGAGATCCAACTTTCACCATCAATTTTTGGAAAGAACTATTCAGGCTCTAGGGCACACAATTACATCTCAATACTTCTTATCACCCACAGACTAATGGCCAAACTGAATTTGTCAACAAGTGTTTGGAAACATAATTGAGGTGTTTTGCATCTGACCAAAAACATTAGTGGCATCAATGATTACCCCTAGTTGAATGGTTGTATAACACATCTTACCATACTACTACCCATATGACTCCTTTTGAAGAAGTATATGGAAAAAATCCCCCGTCAGTTCTTTCCTACATACCAAGGGTCTCAAAGGTTCAGGAGGTTGACAAAACTCTTACAATCCATGCCACCATTCTCAGTGCTCTCAAAGACAATTTGGTCATGGCTCAGAATCATATGAAACAAAAAGCAGATCAAGGACGTCCAAAATGCCAATTTTCTATAGGAGACTCGGTGTTTCTTCATCTACAACCTTACAAGCAAACTTCACTCAAATTTGTACACTTTCAAAAGCTTGCTGCAAAATTTTATGGTCTTTATACCATTCTCAAACACGTGGGACCAGTGGCCTATCAATTATCTCTTCCCAGTCAATCTAAGATCCATCATGTTTTTCATGTCTCATGCTTAAAGAAGGTGATTTGAACTAAGTGCCAAACTCAAACCAATCTTCCAGAGTTGGATGTTGAAGGTTCCATATGGTTGCAACCACAAGGAGTATTGGACTAGTGTGAATGTCTTCTCCGTTAGCGCACCATCAAGGAGGTATTAGTGCAATGGAAAGATACAACTCTAGAAGATGCCACCTAGGAGCCAACAACTATTCTCTAGGAATTTCCTCATCTCAAGCCTTGAGGACAAGGATTTTCTTCAAGGGGGAGGGCATCTTAGGGACCTAAACCCCTAACTTCTCATATAGGTAGAATAATATATTTCTAGGTAACAAAGGTCGATACTAGTTAATAAGGCCTATTTAATAAATATGAATAAGTAAATGTAAGAAGACCTAATAGAAGCTTCCGCTTCTAAAAAGATATTCCTCTAGAATGTTCTTTAGAAGATATAATTAGTATAAATAAGAGTAGAAGGTATGAGAGGGATTTGTATTGAGAATTATTGTAATAGAGCTCTGCTTTGTTGGAGGTTTCCCCCTCGAAGAGGCAAGTGAACATTGTTTCCTATCAATAAAGGTATTATTTTGGTATTGTGGTTCCATTGCTATATTATTGTTCTTTGTTGTTATTCTTTTGGTATTCAATGCAACATTTATGTTCTCTGCTATTATAATAGATCTGGTGCCTCTCTCTCTCTCTCTCTCTCTCTCTCT
>ML795406.1:82285-96605 GCA_009831015.1 Picea engelmannii
TCAATATTCCCCTCCCTCCCTCCCTATGTCTTAATTTTGATACCTACTTCTCCAAAACTCCTAATAGTTCCAATATTCCCACTAAGAGGTAAAGGATACACTTGGGAGGTCATGCATGTGGGTTCAAGGTGTTGTTTTTAGCATTGGATGTATGAGTTAAAGGCTTTTTTTATGGCCTTGACCTATGGTTTTGTATGTCGATGCCACAAATTGTCTTTGAATTGTTGGTATGTGCCCTAGGGTCTTACAAATGATACACGTGCATTATTCGTTGCACCCAGGGTTCGAGGGTAGTGTTGGCTATGCGTTATATTATTTGCATGATTGGTCCCAAGTATTATACATAGACATGGGAGTAATGTGGTTTTGGGGGTTTGGGGGAGGAACCCTCGAAATTTTTTCTAGTTGGTTTTTTGCATCCATTTTGGTAGTTTTTTGGCACATGGTTTTCTCTTTCAACGATTTTTTGGTTCAAGGTATTTCAACCCATGGTTTTCTAATTAATAGGGGGTCACAGGAGGTCACTTCACATGGATTTTGTGTTAGTAAGAATGTGTGCATTCTCTAGGAACATGTGTGTTCCTAAAG
This sequence comes from Picea engelmannii, assembly GCA_009831015.1. Classification (NCBI taxonomy): domain Eukaryota; kingdom Viridiplantae; phylum Streptophyta; class Pinopsida; order Pinales; family Pinaceae; genus Picea; species Picea engelmannii. The sequence goes on from ML795406.1 coordinate 82,874, forward strand.
CATGTGTGCACTTCTACTTGGGAACACATGTGCATTCTTGAGTGCATGCATGCTTAACACATGAACGCTCATGTGTTCCTAAAAAATCTTAGTTGTCAAGTCTGCATGAGGGTTCAATGAGCATTGAGGCTACGGGATTAGGAACAAGTGTGCATTTCTAAGAACACATGCACATCCCTTCGCACCATGTTTCCACTTAATTTTCCATAAACTTCTTGCACCAACCCATCAATTACCCAAAATTCCTAATAACCATAACCCCTAACCCTTATAAGCACATTAATATTAATTGTTAACTCTTATCAACCTTGTTAACTCCTATCAACCCCATTGACCTTATACTACTCTCCATAATATGTTATTTGAAATTTCTTTTTGACTAAACTTAAATTATTCCATTCTAACAAAATAATTCTTTAAAAAAAAAATGTATTTTACGTTATAAGAAACTACCATCGACAAAAGGACCAAATATACTTTTTTTTTAAGATTTAGAGGAATCGGTAATTGGTTGGGATTAGCTAGGAAAGGTCCAGGTTCAAATCTAGATAGCTTACATTATATCATCTAGGCTAGTGCCAAAAACTCATAAGAGAGCACCTAGCATGAAACTTATCGCATAGCAAGGACCGAGACATGTAGAGACTCCCATGGGGGGGTCCCACTCTTGGGGCATCTACTCTTCTAGCCTTATTACAAAGGGCCATAGTATCATCAAGGATTTGAACCAAGGTGGGGAGACTGTGAGACCTACCACCCAACCATTAGAGAAAATGACCTCAACTAAAACCACAATATCCAAATACAGGTGGAAAGCTACTATTAATTCAACTTAACTATTTTTTTGAAAGGTGGGAAAACATGTCGCTAGGAGATTTTATCTCTATGAAAAACAAGAGAGTACCAAGGATAGTTCCACAACTATAGGAGGGATCCATTGAGAGTTTTTCATACAAAATTTCATCATCGATTTGTAAGAGATTTTTCAATGGAATTTCAGTTTAACCAAATTCAATTTCAATGGATTTTCTTATTACAATTGTCATTTACGTTGTTTTGGTTTTTAGTGTTTGGTTACTTTCTTATTAGAATTATCATTTATGTTGTTTTAGTTTTTAGTATTTGGTTACCATTTACTAGCACAACCACATTAGTAAAATGGTTGATATATGTCGATCGATGCCATTTTACACGTTTCCAAACTAATGGCACTGATTGATGTATATCAACCACTTTACTAATGTGAATGTGCTAGTAATTGATATTATCAGATTTTTAATTAAAGTTAAAAAAGGATCAATTTCTTACATTTTGCAGGATATTTGTGAAAATTGAATAGTCATGTGAAGGTTTGAGCAATACAACTTATGTTAAAAAACCCAAAACATGGAAAACTTGTTTTCTACAGTCATATCATATGTTTATTATTATACTGAATGTAATGAAATCTGTGCATAGGAAAACATGATGTGACATAATTCTATTTAAAGGAGTTGATTTTTTTATAAAACAAACATACTATTGATTTTCGTTTATAATCAATACAATAATTTTTTAAGTCCATAAAAATAGTGCCAACCCTTCAATTAAGTAGGTGATGAGTACAGTCATATCATATGTTTATTATTATACTAAGTGTAATGAAATATGTGCATAGGAAAACATGATATGACACAATTCTATTTAAAGGAGTTGATTTTTTTATAAAACAAAAATACTATTGATTTTCATTTATAATCAATACAATAATTTTTAAGGCCCATAAAAACAGCGCCAACCCTTCAATTAAGTAGGTGATGAGTGCAGTTGCACATTTTCTATTTGGACCACTAATACACAACCATTGGTGTATGGCCATGCCAAGACTGATCTTGAAATTGAAATCATACAACCGAAATCTTGAATTGTTTTATGAGTCATGTGGAATCAACGTTTTGTCTTGAAATTGAAATCATTTTATGAGTCCTATGGAATCAACGTGTTGTCTTGAAATTGAAATTGTACATTGTTGTGGCTAATCCCACTGCCAAAATAGTGACAACCCTAACCCTAAAGCTAAAACAATGAAAACCCTAACTCTAAAGATAAAACAGTGAAAAATCTCGACATGCACATCTGAAAATAATTGGCATGTACAATTGAAAACTCAACTAATGGAAGAACACTATCTTGTGCAATATTTTTGTTTCCTCGCTCCATACTACAAAATCAATAGTCATTGCTAGAAAGACTAAAACACATCCACTTGATTTATTTCCATATCCATGCAAAACATCTAGACCATCGGGCTCAGAGAGATGCATCCCAAGTCACGCAAGGCCCAACAAGCTCATTCATCCCCTCATCCCAAGATATAATAATCAGATCTTACCTCAACATGCATAAAATAAGTGTATTCGATTTCCATGCCCAACCATCCAAGTGACATTCTTCCATCCCAATCCTACTTGCATCTAGTAGGATTGGGAGGAACATGTGGCAATTGGGAGATTCTTTCATCCCAATCCTACTTGCCCTTCCTTCGAAAATTTGTGTTAGTATTTTTTGATGATATACTAATCTACAACAAGTCTTGGGAGGATCATGTGTGACATATTGACAAGGTGCTACAACTACTAAAGGAGCAATAACTATATGCCAAACCATCCAAATGTTTCTTTGGGGTGAAGGAGGTAGAGTATTTGGGTCATATTGTATCTCATGAAGGCGTCAAGGTAGACCCTAATAAGATTAAGGCCATGATGGACTAGCCAATTCCAAAACATTAAATAATCTTAGAGGATTTTTGGGTTTGACAGGTTACTATCGCAAGTTTGTTCAAAACTATGGAAGAATAGCAACACCTTTAATGACATTAACTAAGAAGGATGCATTTTCATGGACTCTAGAGGAAACTGAAGCTTTTGAACAACTTAAAGAGGCGATGTGCTAATCTCTTGTCTTGACCACACCAGACTTCACAAAAACCTTTATTTTGGAATGTGATGCCTCGGGAAATGGCATTGGTTTTGTTCTAATGCAAGAAGGAAGGCCCCTTTCTTTTGAAAGTTGGCCACTCAAGGGAAATAAATTACACAAACCCATTTATGAGAAGGAAATGATGGCAATACGACATGCATTGAAGAAATGGCACCCTTACCTAATAGGTAGGAACTTCAAGGTCAAAAAAGATCATGATAGTATTAAATACTTCTTGGAACAAAGACTATCTTCAAAAGAACAACAAAAATGGGTGACCAAGATGTTGGGTTATGATTTTGATATCATCTATAAAAAAGGGAAGAAAAATGTTATGGTAGATGCACTCTCAAGAAACGATTAAGATGTTGAGGCCTTTATCTTTTCTATATCAATCATCTAACCCGATTGGATAATAGAAGCGAGGGATGAATGGAAGAATGACGAAAACGTGTGGACTTGCATTCAAAGGTTGCAGAAGGATTCCAATGCATAAGATACATGTACATGGAAAAATGATTCACTATGGTACAAAGATCACTTATATTTATGTAAGAACTCCCAACTCAAACAAAAGTTACTATTGGAATTGCACACCTCTCTGGTATGAGGGCACTCAAGATTTTTGAAAACCTACCATAGCGTCAAGAAGAATTTTTTTGGGGATGGCCTTAAAAATGATGTTCAAAGGTTTGTGGCAGAATGTTTGGGTTGCCAAAAAAATAAGGTGTAAACAATTAAGACCCTAGGTCTTTTACAACCATTATCCATCCCAAGTCATCGTTGGGAGGAGGTTTCCATGGATTTTATCACAGGGTTACTGAAGTATGAAGGAAAGAGTGTCATCATGGTGATTGTTGATAGACTGACCAAGTACGCACACTTTTGTGCACTCTCTCATCCTTTCAAAGCCAGTATAGTTTCCACTGCATTCATGGAGACAGTTCAAAATCTACATGGAAGCCCAAATATTATTGTAAGTGACAGAGATCCCATCTTCACTCGACATTTTTTGATAGAATTATTTTCTTGTTTTGGTACTCAACTGACTCATAGCTCATCCTATCATCCTCAATCTGATGGAAAAACTGAGATAGTGAACAAATGTCTGGAAGGATATCATCGTTGCTTTGTCTATGATAAACATACACAATGGTTCAAATGGTTACCTTTAGCAGAATGGTGGTATAACACTTCCTTTCATACTGCAAAAAAAATGACACCATTTATGGCACTCTATGGATACTACCCTCCTTCCATCACTTCTCCTCTAAAAGAAAAGTCTAAGGTTCAAGCAGTGGAAGATCACATCGAGCATCAACAAAAAGTTCTCTAATTCTTAAAGGAAAACCTGACCATGGCACAAAATCGCATGAAACAACAAGCATATCAACATCATAGTGAAAGAAGTTTTGAAGTAGGGGATTGAGTATTTTTAAGACTACAAACATACAGAGAGATGTCCCTCAAGCAAGCTAAGAAGGATAATAAATTATCACCAAAGTACTATGGCCCTTATAAGCTGTTGTAAAATATTGGTACTATGGTTTACAAATTGGAGTTGCCTGCATCTTCACAAGTACACCCAGTTTTCCATGTTTCATGCTTAAAGAAGGTTATAGGTGAAAAGATCCCAGTTCAAAATATATTGCCAGAACTTGATGAGGAAGTAAAAATCACATTGGATCCTGAATCTATCACTGACACAAGAATTCTCTAGCTAAGGAATAGATCCATTTTAGAGTATCTCATTAAGTGGAGGAAACTACTTGTTGAAGATTCCACTTGGGAAGATGAGTCTTTTATACAGAAGCATAAAAAATTACTCAAGCGTTGTGGACAACCCTTGTCTGAAGGGGAGGGGCATGTTAATCCCTAAATAGTATCACAATACCCCATAATTGGGGCATATTACATTAGTAATGTTATTTTATTTATGTCAACTTGGGTCCATTAGTTGTAATTTTACCTCCTAGTCTCCTATATATATATACCAAGGAGACCTTTTTATTTGGAATCATCTTGTATTTGGAAATTTATGTGGTGTATAAGGAGATTTCTCCCTCGAAGAGACTTATTATCTTAAATTCTCTCTTTTTCAAGGCGGTGAGTACTTATTTTGAGGTTTTTTTATGCTATTTTGATATTTGGTTCTTAACACTTCAGGTGAAGTACGAGCATCATAAATTTTGTGCTCCTACCTGACATATTGTACCACCCCTCAGATATTGGTACTTACAAAGGATCAACTTCTTCACTCCATTAGTTCTAGATATCCTCTGATTTTTATTTTGAGACATAGCTCCACTGTGTATCCATTTGTAGCTATGATATACTTTTTGCATGGATCAACTATGTATTAATTGTGGCCATGATTGCTAATTTATATCTATCACATGGATCCATTGTGTGTTTTTTTTCCATGGAAATCAATCACACATTCATATATGCCATGGAATTGCAGTGTTATTGATTTGGATCCATGCTTACATCACTCCTGAGCATGGGTATGCTTGACTTGGGAAGATAATACTCTTACTTGATCTCTGCTGGCGTTTTTTGTTCTTGTATCAGTTGTTCAGGAAATTTCATTGGATTTACTTCAATGCATCCTCACCTCTCATAATTATAATGTATTTCAGCCATTAGTTTCCCTTCTAACCTCACACATTAGGGGGCATCTGTTATACCACAAATTGCCACAACAATTGCATTTGTGAGATGGCCTATCCCTTTTCCCTATCTTGTAAACTTAAATCCCATCCTCCAAGATCATCAAACTCATCTAAAAGAAAACATTTTTGTTGCCATCCACGGTTCACCTGTGTGCAAACCACAGATGTATGTGCCTTGCTAGTTTACAACACACGGATGCCCTGAAAAAATATGAAAAAATAAAATATTCCACATTTTTCAGTTGGGCTTGTTCCCAAACTTCCTTTGGCCTGTACACAATGGAATACAACCACCTCAACCCCTTGAGGATGGTATAAAGTCACTTTTGAGAACATGGATGAGGAGGACAACCTAGGTGCAATATTATACTGACGAATTTGCAAGCTTCCCTACTTTCCTTGATCCTTTGAGTAGCATCCCCTTGATCTGGAACTTATTTTATAACATGCCTTCCTCTCCCATATGTGGTTGTAGGGTGTGTTCCTATCCCTTCTGAGTCATTTGAGGAAGATCCATCATGCTGAGTTGATGCTTGAAGGACTAGTGGAGGAACCTGAGTGGTTGGCTTCGGGGCAGTGTTGGCAGTTAGAGTCAGGTTGTAACTACCCACTTACATCATTTTCAATAAAGAGTTATCTTTCCCTCAATACATGTGTAAATTGTTTCAATCTATTGATATATGTTAGTTTTCTTCATATATATATATATATATATTCACATTATATGTATGCTTTGAAGTCACAACTACCTTGTTGCAGCATAGACTTGGTCTTCTCTTGCAGGTTGATACTAGTAGAGATCAAGAGAAAAATCAAAGGTGGAAATCGAGGATCAACATCAGACGTAGGATACAAGGTGTGAAGTTTCTCCTTTTCTCTTTCTCTCCTTCGCTCCTCAAAGTATTTATTTTCTTATAGCACTGTTGTGTGTGAGGGTAGATTATGTCTTTTATATATGGTATCCCTTTGTTTTGACATGACCCAAGGTCACAAGGGGAAAATCCCATAACACTAGCTCTTCCACATGAGCATATATCTGGCACCCTTTCCTAAAACTTATTTTCAATTGTAATGTCAAAATCTCATTGATGGACATAGGTCTCGGAACACCTTGCACCATCCTCAAGCTCACTTATTCATCAGGGCATGTGAAAGCCTTTTTGTAGAAATTTAGGACAACACGATTCTTGTCCAACCAATCCATACTAATTAAGAAATCATACATGACCCAAGTGGTATGGTGTTTAAATCTACCTTATTGTTAAATCCATTCATTCTAGTTGAGCAATCCTTGACAGGTTCAATGATTTTCCTCTTGCTCGCAGTGGGTAGATAACTAACCAATAATTTTCATTCTTACACTCTTCCTTGTCAGTTGCTCAACAAGATCTTCGTTGCTCGTTGATACACATTGTATCAACAAAATATTTACTTCTTTCATCAATACACACTATATCGATGATGACAAAACATTCCAACATTTAGTTGATTTTCACGTTTTTCAGGCTCACAAATTTGTGATTGTCACGGAATACACCTGACTCATATGTTTAGTCAAATTCAACCAGTTAGGGGCCAAATCGACCACCATAGAACAACATCGACAACAAAATTTTGGATTTTAGGGCCTTGACCCGATTTTCATGTGTTGGGAAAAAATGAATTTTCACCGAAAAACTACATACAGATTAAAATATTCTCTATTGTAGAAGAACCATACAATCTTGGTGTTGTAACTATAGCTCTGATACCACTCTATAGTGCCCCCACTAATAAATCCATCAAAAAATTTATGATACCAATAAGAGTAAATGAAAACCAACATGCTTAAACCCTCATGCATATAAAAACACTTTCAAACCATGAATGAAACTAAATTAACATTCCAATAACAACAAATAAATTATTAAAAACTCAGAGTTTATGTACATCAATAAACCCATTACTAAAAATACAGAACAAAGATCAAACACTTATCATTTTAATAGAAAAAGTGCAACCGACTATAGGGGACATGCGTTCCTCCCAACCGTAGATTTTTTGCTCCAAATATTAGCAGTAAATCACCCCTGAGCTAGGGATATGAACCCACAAATGAAGGTGTTTCAATCCACCAACTCTCTTCCCCTCAACCTACACAACCCAAGGAATGGGATCCTTCTTCACTGCACACAGTCCCTTAGGCCTTTCCACTTCCCTCCAGGGCTCTAGCACATGTTGGCTAGGAATATCCATTGCTAGGGACTCCAGGGATGCTAGCTTCCATATGCAAACTCACATAACAACTCATTGTTCTAGGGAAACGCTCACACACAATTTTCACTCTATAAACCTGTCAGCCTCGTTTAACATGCATTTGCAGCTTTGAACAAACTTCCCACAACACCTACTATGAATGCTCTCATGCTTTAAATATCATACTTAGTCAAATAATTGTGCAATAAAGTATAGCCTCATTGCATTCATAGTAGCATATTAAAATTTGTTGTGATGAACTTCCATTGGAATATCCGAGGTTGAAGTGAACATATTAAAATCTTGTTATCTATGTTACCGTGTACTATTTCTATAAATTAATGGCTAATCCTACAATTCATATCATCAATCATTTTTATTCTTGTTTTTAAATGGTACATGTTATTGTTTATGCCTTTTCCCATGCATTTATTTAAGTTCATGATTCAGGTAATGCTTAACTTCTATGGTAATGGTTGACTTCTATGTTGTTGTTTCTATTAATGTATATGTTCTTTTGTAAGCTAGCCAATGGAATTTTATATTAACAGAGAAAAAATTTGCATGGTCTATGTTGCTAGCTTGCCACTAGGGAAATTAGACTAGCAATAGAAGAGTAATTTATTTGTCCAAATTTTCAATGTTAGAGAGTGAGACCATGAACTACATAGACATTGAAACCATGAACTACATTCAAAATTTCTAAAACAAGAAGACCGTTGTTGGATGCCCTGACACCTATAAAAGGGAGAGGCCAGAGCATTTCTTCCTCTATAGTAAAAAAACCAAAAATCCAGTAACCATAACATTCAAGAAATCATATGGGAGGATTATTTGCGTGATCTTCATGAAACTATTGTTGGGTGTCACGTAGATTGGAGAAGTCTAATCCCACCAATTTTTTTCCAGCAAAGAGACTTTGTAATCATACGCCTTAATTCGTAGTTGCATGTCATCCAATTAGAGCAGGATCTCATTGTAAGCTTCATTCCTTTCCACCAGCACCAAGTTGCACATCATGGATTTCATCTGGTAGTAAAGGTCCACCCTCTTATGATATTTTGTTTCCCTAGTTCTATATGAACCAGTGTCTAGAACACATGGACAATTTTTTGCATCCACATCCTCATCCTGGATGAAGTGTTGATTTAAGTGAACCTCAACTTCTACAAGGTCAATCTCTTCCTTAATCTTCAGTGGCATGTCAGTGCGAAAAACACATGTAGACTCCTCTGCTCCTTGCTAATCCCTCTAAACAAGAAGTTGACCTCAATGCATATGATCCCTGCAACTGGGGCCACCTCTGGCCATGAATACACAAGGTGTCAAAGGAAACGCACAAGGTATCAAAGGACACACCCAAGGAACTAGGGGATACACTAGGAACCATAGGACACACGAAGCTTCAGGAGTGGATTCTGACATTAGGAAATCCTTTGAATGTTCAATATTATCACTTGGAGGAGGCCTACAATGGCCATGAAAACTGACAATGATGGCCCGTCTTCGTATCCCATCAGTTCGCAAAGGATTCATTTCCAAAACGAGAGGCTGAAGCATTGAGATTAATTCCAGTACAAGGCAAGTTACTATCACCAAAGAGAAATAAACTCCCAAATCTGATGCACCTTCTGACATTCATCCATGCATGCTACGGTGGTGGGGAGAGCTTGCCAAGTGGGGCCTCAAGACTCGAGCGGAGGACGACCTCATGAGTGTATGGGACAACTGCATAATGCCACTAACAACATCCCTATCACCCCATCCAGGGCTTGTTAATGTATATGTTATATATTCTCAGAGAACTGCTTTTACATTGGAAATTTCTATGCTTGATAGCCTCATCTAAGGTTGTATGGGAAGTGGTGGCATAAAAGGTTGAGAAGATTGAAGTAGGAAAATGGATCACAAAACCGTTGGCCTTTGTAGCCATATTAATTTCTCCTAATGTTGGGTTCCCTCCAAGAAATCCTTTCAAATGTTACAAATAACTATAAGAAATTTTCAATAAGCCAACAACTCTAGTGACAATGGCTTGTATAAAGGGAGTTGGGACTTGTGTTGCACCCAAGAGAATAAGGAAGCCCAAATATAGTTGTGTAGGATTCTAAACTTAAGATCAAAATAAATTATGTCTTAAATATTTAATGTATAATCAAATTTATTCATGTCATAAAAGTAAGTATAAACAATTATGTATGACAAATAAGTATAAACAATTATGTATGACAAATTAGTGAGTCAATTGTTAAGATATCATCATGTATATAAAGCCACAAATGGTTGAGGTGAATTTGTAGTTATTGCTCATTGACAATGTTATGTGTTCTTATTTATTCCTTTTAAAATATTTCAGATATAAATAATATTTATAATAAATTGACAATGTTATGTGTTCTTATTTATTCTTTTTGAAATATTTCAGACATAAATAATATTTCATATTGATTCTCTATAATAAATTTTCAATTTAAAGAAAAATGTCAAACAAATTATACATTCATATTATCTACTAGATACAACTTTTTTATTAACCACTTGTATATAGATATGAGATTGTATATAAATGCTAATATTATTTAGTAGATACAACTTTTCTATGAACCACTTATATAGATATGAGATGGTGTATTATTATTACTAATTTTTTAATAATTTTTTTGGATACATTACTAACATTATTTACTAGATATAACTTTTTTATTAACCACATGATTTATGTGTTGAAATGATTAAAATAGATTATACTAATGCTTAATTTAATATATTTATATTTATTTATGTTAATATATTAAAAGTTTTTTAATAAATTTTTATACTTGTTTTAATTAATAAACTATTAGTATTATTATTTTAAATTAAAATTAATTAAGTATATCAACTTGCAAATATTTTACATTAAATGTCCCATGAGTACTCTACATACCAAGGAAGGGGGAAAATGTGTTAAAATGGATCATTCACGGCAAGAGTGGTAAGAGGCGGAAGGTGCTCAAACTTTTTTTAAAATTATTATTAATATAGTGGACTTGATATTAAATAAGATGTCAAATGATTGGTCGAATATTCTTATTCACAACGGTTTATTGAGAAGACATTATCTCAACCAAAATTCTCTTCGACAATTACACAAGGGATTAGTTGTCTTGGCTTGAGCTTAATAACAAGTTTGAATTTTCCAACCCGGCCAGGGCCATTTTTACCAAGTTTGGTGTTCCATTTTTTTTAATGACATCTTTTTCAATTTTGTTTTACATTCTTCTTAGAGTTGGTGATGAGAAGAATAGGTCAAAACTATGGGGTTTTGACTAAGTGAAAAAGTTACAACACGTTTATGGAATGTTAAAAAATATTCTTTATTTCATTAAATATTGATAAATCATTTTATTGAATTTTTTTTTAATATATCTTTCCAATAAATAAATTTTTAGATGTTCCTTTTTATATTTTCAATATCTATAAACCTTTTTATAACCTACATTCCTCAATATCTACAATACATTGACTTTATTCTTCACTATTTTAAAATTACTTTATAAATAGATATGTTAAAATAAGCTCTTTAATCGATCATTAATAATGAGGTCTTCTTGTAAATAGAATACTCACTTACCTAGATATTTAAAATCAATAATATCACCAATATATAAACATGTCAAAATGCTAAAACACATACTCTAATTTTGTCACATTGCCAAATTTACTTTGAGGTGGGCCAAGTTTCTTTGTGATCAACTTCTCATTGCACAACCAACTATCTAAGAAAAGTTTTCATAAAGGACAAAAACTCCTTTGAGATGTAGAGTATTAGTTTGCCTCCCATCTTGTTTGTGTTGAGACCATCTTTTAATATGGAAACATAAAAATGTTTTTTTTTTTTTTTTTTAAAGAAAGTGTTTTCTTGGATTCCACATGAGTTGAAAACACTCTAAATACATTCGATCTTGTCCTTGTAGATTACTATCAAGATGTGAAAAGTGAGCTACTTGTCCCAACTATTGGATGAGGCAAGCACTAAACGTTTATTTCAAATAATGGAAAACTTTGAATTCAATATCTCATATATATTTAGTGAATAGAATTACACTAATTTCCGTTATTCAATTTTAATAATGTGGTAGAGATTTCAAGCAATCATTCGATTTTGATTATTTATATTTACTTATAAGTTATATATTATTTAAAATAAATATTTTATTTTTTGTTGAGTAATTTTTAAATAATGTGATTTTTTTAAATAATAATGAAAAAGTAATAAATATTTATAAATAATAATAATAATAATAATAATCAATATTATTATTATTATGGTTTAATAATTACATTATAATAATTTTTATCATTTAAAATAATCAAATTAACAAAAAAAAAAAACATGATGGAGTTTACAGAGGACGAATCCTAGCGCATCGAAGCCCCCTCGCGACGAAGAACCAGGACCCGTAGTTGTATGTCGCGCGCTCTGCCGTCAGAGCACTGCCACCAGCCTTGCAGCTCTGCAGTTTTGCGCCTCACGTGATTCTTGCTCCACTCATAATGAGCACGGAAGAGGGGGGGAAACCCCCCTCGTATAGCGACATGGCCGCAAACGACAGATCTGGCACCCGTGCTAAGCGGCCCGCCTTCGAGCCACCGGTGCATACGAGGGAGCAGCTCTTTACCCAGGAACAAAGCTTAACAAGGAAATGGAGCTCGAGCCCAGCACATCTCATCCGCAAGCTTCCAAAAACTGGCTGCCAGGTAAGTGTATTCCACAAATGGAAAAACCCCCTCTCTATCACATCAAATCGACAAGGGTGGGGGAACACACCCAGTTTATGATGGACCATGCACTAATAGGTAAATTTCTGGGTCTATGGCCTACCGAGAGAGATCTCACTCGCTGGATAAAGGACTGGTGGAACTCTAAAGGAGATTATGAGGTACAGCTTAGCTCTAAAGGCTTTTTCACAATTATACTATACAACCTAGAAGATAAGGATAGAATATTTGATAACGAACCATACTTCTACAATTCAACAAGCCTATTTCTAAGGTTCTGGACTGACAGATTCAGTCCAGAGCAAGAGGACTTCTCAAGAGCCCCGGTTTGGATACGGTTGTACTCCCTGCCCCAGGAATTTTGGCTGGAAGAAATACTAATGGGTATAGGAAATACAGTGGGACAATATGTCAAAGCCTCAGAAGCCACGAAAATAAGGAAATACACCTCATATGCACGTATCTGCATTTACATGGACATCTCAAAAGCTCTACCGAGATCCATCACACTGGAATACCAGGACGAGGACTGGAATCAGAGAATTGACTATGAACACATACCCTTTAGATGTAGAAAGTGCCACGAGCACGGCCACTTGTTCAGGGATTGCCCCTTGAACGCCTAAGGTCCTAAACCAACTGAAGTCAAGCAGAAGGACGGCTTTACCAATGTCACAGGAAGGCGAAAGAACACACAAAAGAAACAGAACCAAAGATCAGCCCCGAAGGCCTCTTCAAAGAACTCCTTTGAGACCCTCAATCAGTTACAGAAAGAAGCAGAATCACAGAACCCCCTCCAAGCAGCAATGCAAGCGAAAGGGAAAAGCCCTGAATTACCACACACAACTCATCCAAAGGCAACCACTCAGTCAACACAATCCGACAGGGATGAAGACACCAATATGCTTATTGATGAAACGGCTCTGGCAGAAATAGACCTAGAAAAATTGGAGGAGGCCCTCAACCAAAAGGATCTGCAACATATTCCGGTAGAACAACTTAGGAAAGTGCACAAAGTGTTTACTGACTCCATGGCAGGATCCACAGCAAGGTTGGGCATCTCGTCAGATCCCAACCACGAGCCTAAAAAATCCACCAAGGAA
>ML795406.1:96760-111460 GCA_009831015.1 Picea engelmannii
TGATGAAGACTATTTCCTGGAACATTAGAGGTCTTAAAGGAAGATCCAAGCAACGAATCATCTGAGAATGTATTAAGACAGAGAATCCGGATATCTTACTATTGCAGGAAACCAAGTGCGCAGGAAGGGAGGCGGAAAATATTTTTAGGAGCAGCTGGAGAGATGGGGAATTCCTCTTTTAGGATTCCATGGGCGCGGATGGCGGACTGGCTATCCTCTGGAACCCGCAAACGGTCACTCTATTTCACCCCTTCTCCACAAAAGACACCCTAACAGCTCACTTCAGAGTCACAACCTCTTCCAAGGAAGGGCCCATCACAAATGTATATGGTCCGCAATCTATCCAAGACAAGGAGAGATTTATCCAAAACCTCCATTATGTTCAATCCATACTACACACGCCGCACTGGATCATTGGAGGCGACTTCAATATGATCCTAACTCTGGAGGAGAAAGCCGGAGGAACTAAACGGTTGGAGCAAGACGGTGGTAAGTTCAAAACCCTAATAGAGCAATTACATATGATCGACATAGAAACCCGGAATGGAATTTTTACCTGGTCCAATAAAAGAATAGGGCATTAGCATGTGGCCTGTAGACTGGATCGTTTTCTAGTAACAGAAGCACTCCTTGAAAGCGACCAGGCAATGGAAGCAAATATCTTACCAAAATCAGGGTCGAATCACTGGCCCATAGTCTTTTGTCTAGACCTGGGATACCACACTAGGCCCAAACCCTTCCGTTTTGAAATTTTTTGGCTTACTCATCCAGACTTTAACCAGCTGGCACACACTTGGTGGGCCCAAGCAGAAATTGATCATGGCACTCACATGTACAAGTTCCAATAGCGCCTCAAGAACTTCAAAATTCACCTAAAAAAGTGGAACAAGTCCACCTTTGGAAACATCCTTCTCAGAAAAAGGGAAATAGAAGGCCGGCTCGAAGAACTTCAACGAACATTCATAACAAGGAGCCGAACTCAGAACTTGGCAAAGGAAGAGGAAGGACTAATGACGGATTTAGAAGCCTGCAGAGAACAGGAAGAGATCCTCTGGAGGCAAAAATCTAGAGTCCAGTGGCTCAAAGAAGGGGAACGCAATACAAAATTCTTCCATAGGGCGGTGACACATCGCAGATACATCAATCGCATCACCCAGCTGGAGGATGAGCAAGGAACCCCGATAAGAGAACATGACCAAATAGCGGATGCACTCACCTCCTTCTACCAAGATCTCCTTACAGAGACCAACACAAACAGGGAAGAAGCCATCCAAAAAGTCACTCGGAACATACCCAAGATGATCAACTCTGAGCAGAATACAGCACTGAAAAGGCCTATTACTCAGTCTGAAGTGGACTCTGCAGCAAAGGACATGCCTCCGGGCAAGGCACCAGGCCCTGATGGGTTCACAACAGACTTCTTCCACTTCTGCTGGGACATGATCAAGGAAGATGTTTGGATGGCAGTTGAAGAATCCAGAACATCCGGTCAAGTTCTCTCCGCTTTAAATGCGACTTTCATCACTCTCATTCCCAAGGAAGAACGAGCCACGAACCCGAAGCAGTTCAGACCAACTTCCCTTTGCAATGTCATTTATAAAATAATCACAAAGGTTATTGCTAATCGCCTCAAGACGATCCTGCCGACCATCGTATCTAGCGAGCAATCTGGCTATGTGGAGGGCATACAAATTATGGACAGTGTCATACTGGCCAATGAGGTCATCCACTCCTTAAAGACAAACAAAATACCAGGTATGCTTATCAAACTTGACCTCTCAAAAGCTTTTGACAGATTAAGTTGGCAATACCTCCGTTCGGTTCTGGAATCCTTCGGCTTCTCCAACCACTGGGTTGATTGGATTCTTAAACTCACCTCTTCTTCCTTCTTCTCAATCCTTGTTAATGGCACTCCTGCCCGACCTTTTTGCTCCACTAGGGGTATCAGGCAAGGAGATCCCCTTTCTCCTTTTCTCTTTGTTATTATGGCGGAGGGCTTAGGTCGCTATCTCAAAGCGACGGTCCTGGAAGGCTCACTCACTGGACTTCCGCTCCACAACCTGCACCCGGCACCCTCACACAGCCAATTTGTGGATGATACACTCCTCATGAATACCCCCATGGTCAGAGAAGCCACCAAGCTTGATTCTATCCTTTCTGACTTCTCGTATGCTTCTGGAATGATGCTTAACCTGGACAAATCCAAGATCTATTTCTTTAATACACCAGCCACTGTCCAAGCTCACCTCTTAGGACTTCTTGGCATCGCCAGAAGCTCCCTCCCTTCCACTTATTTAGGCATCCCCTTAACCGGAGAATCTGCGAAATCCATCTCTTGGGACAGCTTGCTACTTTCCATTTCCAACAGGTTGAACAATTGGACCTTTCGACCTCTGAACATTGCTGCCAGACTAGTCCTGCTCAAGTCTGTTCTCCAAGCTCTGCCCACTTATCTTTTTACAGCTTTGGCTGCACCTACCTCGGTCATCAAGGCTGTCAGAAGCCTGCAACGCAACTTCTTGTGGAAGGGAAGCCAAAACAATAGGAAATGGGCTCTAGTTGGATGGGACAAACTTTGCAAACCCAAAAAACAAGGAGGGCTAGGAATCCGAGACCCAGGGAAGATGAACCAAGTCATGGGAGCCAAGATGTGGTGGAGATGGTTGCAACACCCGCAAGAACTATGGGCGAAGATGTGGAAGAAAAAGTACGCCCCGAACGTTCAATCCAACCAATTAATAAGATTCAATGAACAGATGCAAGGTTCCAACATTTGGAACACAGCCTGGAGAAATCGCCCCCTGATACAGCAGCATGCCTTCTGGGAGATAAGGAATGGCGAAAGTGCACTCTTCTGGCAGGACTCTTGGCAACAACTACCCCCTCTTGATGACATGGAAATCCTCCACACTGTCAAACAAAAGTTACAGCAAGGCAGCTTCACAAAGGTCAAAGACTTTTGGATCCCAACTCAAGAAAGGAAACCCTGGAGAAAATGGAAAACTAGCATAACAGAGCTACAGATTATGGAGGAGATTGACCTTTTACCGTGGCAGGAATGCATGCAAAACCGGAAAATCCCAAGTAAAGAAGGACCGGATGTTCTCAGATGGGGACACTCCACCTCTGGCATTTTCTCGGTCAAAGAGGCTTACCATTTGCAAGGAATTCCTCCAAGCCAGATCCCCGAAACAATCTGGAGCAGAGTTTGGCAGCGTTTTCTCTGGCCCAAGATCTCATTTTTCCTATGGCTTACAGCTCAAAACCGTATCCTCACTTGGGACAACCTCCGTAAGAGAGGTTTCACAGGCCCATCAAGGTGCACCCTCTGTCAGCAAAACGAGGAAACCCTGGAACACCTCCTCAACAACTGCCACTACAGTCAACAGATTTGGGACTAGGGATCCCAAGCCATGCGACGATCCCAGTGGCATCGAGGTAGCATACGGGACACTATAGCAAACTGGGAAACAATATCCTTTCACAATCCAATTCTCCAGCGCATATGGCAATTGCTCCCAGGATTCATGCTATGGTCAATCTGGAAAGAAAGAAATAAGATAATTTTCAACTCCAGACAGTCCTCCCCCACCACTACTTGGGAAAGGGTTAAACGGCTCATCCGTGAAACCATTCACAGCAAGTCCTGGCTACACGAAGACACGCAATACAAGCCCGAGGAAAAGATCATTCTGGAAGGCTGGAACCTGCATCTATGCATACAGCCACAGGGGAGGCCCAACAACGGGAAAGACAACAGCTCCACGAAGTGGAACCCACCCCCCCTGGATTACTTCAAGCTCAACTTCGATGGGGCCTCCAGGGGAAACCCTGGACCTGCCGGCTTTGGATCCATCCTTCGGGACCACATGGGAAAGATTATTCATATGATCGCTGGTTTTTTGGGTGAAAATACAAACAACTTGGCGGAGCTCACAAGTCTAGTAAGAGGCCTCCAAACAGTTGCTCATCATCAGTATCATCGACTGGTCATTGAAGGAGACTCCCAAATAATAATCCAACTCATCTCCAAAATCCTTCACGGCAAGGCCCCTTGGCGGATCTCCCCCAGTTGGAGACTCTCCGGTCTTTTGGAGGATTTTGGCGATCTTATCAACTCCAATCTCACCATAATCCCTTCTCATGTTAAACGAGAAGCCAACAGGGTTGCGGATCACCTGGAAAATACAGGGATTGATGCCAAGGCTGAACTCATACATTGGCAGGCCCATGTTTATGAAGAAACAGACCTCTCCAGGCATTGCAGAGACCTTGCCTGTAGAGACTTCACAGACCCGGATGGGGTGACACGTAGGGATAGGGGTACAGGTGGAGGCGCACTCGGCCCAGGCATAAATGTCGATGGCCGCCACCCACGAGTCTGTATTAACGATGGGTGACGGCCATCGCTGCAGTTGCAGGACGGAGGGACCTTTCCCTCGAGCGATTATTTATGACCTCTGCATTCCCGGGATGGCAAAGGTTAAATGTGAAAGGATGACTTCGGCTCTAGATTATTTGGCTTTCAATTTGCCTGGGCAGAGCGGGACTGCACCTGCCTCGACTTTGTTTATTGCTTGGACGCACTGGTGCGGTCTAGCCTTCACCGTGCCCTGGCATTGTGCAACCTCGCTGCATTTCTTTCTAACTTCAGCGAGACAGAGCTCGCCTGCCCGTGCTTCGCACCTGCGATTGCTCTCACCCTGGTTCATCTTCCTTCACTTACATCCGCTCTGCTCCATCACCATGGTTCGCAAGAGAGGCAAGCCTCGCCGCGGCGTGGCATGGGAGGCACAGAAGGCGCAGAGGCGTCGTAAGGAGGAATTGGAACGCGCCTTGACTCTAGCGACTTCCATTCTCAGGAAGGAAGCCAGGGCAAAGAAATTGGCACGGCTTGCCATTGTCGCTGAGCCTGGAGTTGGTTGCAACCGAGACGTCAAGGAAAATGCGCCAGGAGCTATGAAGGAAGCTGGTTTTGAGGAGGAGTTTCCCCCCTGTATAGTGGAGGAAGAACCGATCCTGGAGGACCTACTGATTATTGAGGAGACCCGCGCGGAGACCCATCGGGAGAAATGCAGACCCACTCCGACGCTGGTAGACGACACCCCCAGCTGTATTGTAGAGGAGATACCATGGCCTGGTGACGACAATTGCAACTGCCATAACTCAAAGGCGGACAAAGAAGGCACGAAGGGAGCAGAGGTAGAAGCAGAGCAAGGGAGGTTCGATGAGGGTTCTGGAGCGGCGGTGGACGTGGGTGGCAGCATGCATGGTTCACCCATCCGGGAGGAGCACCTAGCACTAATGTTTGACCTTCGTGGACACCTGTCTGACCTGGAGCATCGGGCCCTCCTTATGGGCCAGCGCATGGACACGTTCCTCGACGCTTTTTCCAACGTGCCAGCCAAGCGAAAATGCCCCTCTACGTGCAAGCTTTCGTCATTCTGGCTGGGACCACGCGGCAGAATGGCGAGGATGACAAGTCACCAGGCACCTAGGTTTTTCATGTTCTCTTGGCTCTTAGTTTTACTTTGTTGTTGTTTTATGTGAACTTAGTCCATAGACATCTGTCCTGGTTTCCTCTGGGCAGGACAGATGCCAATCAGTTTTTATGTTCTATAATGCTATTTGCTACTTGCCCTCTTTATATGCTGGTTTCCAATAATCGGCAACATTTTGGGTATACTCTGTAAAAGTTTTGTCTATCTAATATAGCAGGTTCCACCTTTTTTATTTAAAAAAAAACAAAAAACAAAAAAAAAACATAGTAATAATCTTTATCATTATTACCCTTTAACAACTAAATTATAATAAACACAAATTAATGCTTTAGTCTAAAGGTTTTAAGTTTTTTGTTTTTTTGGGGGATATTTATGTTTATTTTTGTTAAAAATTGGGTAAGAAATTGTTGGATTTGCATATTTGAGTGGTTAATTTATGTAATCCTAGTGTCCCAAGGGTTTTTAGCAAGCTAAATCTATTTATAAATTCAAAAATAAAATATAAACAACAAAAAAAATTGTAATTTTGTCTTGATTTATGTTTTAGGATTCAGACATAAAAAAACCAAAACAAAAAAAACTAAAACATAGAAATAAAGAAAGTTTAGACAATGTAAAATTTGAGACCCTGAGACCCCACCCAGTTTCAAGTCTCGCTGATTTCCAGCCAATGTTTAATGCCCAAATCCAATTTTATGACAGCCAATTAAACTCACCATAAAATAAAATTTTCAGAACTGAAACATGAGGATTTTGAACAAAGTTTAACACGGAAATAAAATATATCAGCAACACATATAACTCAGAAAATAACACAGTGATTTTTGGTCTAACAACGACCCTCGAAAAACCCACAAGGGGAGTTTTTATTAGTCTTTTACAACATATTCATTTTCAAAAATTTAATAACAAACTTATCTAAAAAACCATGCTAAGTCTTCACACAGAAACTGAGCAAAACTCCTCGAAATTCGTGCCAGAATTTCCTACACTCATGTACAGGTATTCTCCTCGTTTTATGTGCCTCCTTCTTGATGTACGATTGCCTCAAAAATTGTGCCAACTTTTATAGCTCAAAACTGAGCATTAAATGTTGTGCAGTCGCCTTGGAAAACATGTCAAAACCACCCAGAAAATACCACAGAAACTTTCCTCAATTTATGTGCAAGAAAACCAGTCGTACTGACTATACGAAATCCGTACAGTACAGACTGTTCACTCAGTCGTACTTTCTACCTTGATTTTTGTGCCTCTTTCATGTTGTACAGAACCCGAAAATCCGTACAGTACGTCCTCTTTTCTGAACTGTACTCTACATCGATTTCTATGCCAAATTTTAATGTTGTATGACCTGCTCAATCCGTACAGTACGTCCTGCAATAAATGTTGTACCTTCTGACTTGAAATGTGTACTAGTTTTCAACCTTGGAATGAGTGCCCTAGCTCTATGAAAATGGCCTCTTTCTCAAACTCGAATTTCTTCTCTTGCTCTGTGTGCCCTCCTACCCTAATCGACCTCATGAGGGAATCTCAAGAGTCATCTCATCTAACAGTTGAGATTAGACGAGATCAACGGTGGAGATAAAATCACTTTATTCACCCACTTTCCCTAAGTCTAAAAAAATCACCTTTTAATTTGAATCTCACATATTAAATGACTAGGGTCCACATTAGGCACTTTCTCACCCCTTAGGCACCTAGGTGATGAGAAACACTTTCCTATGTACTTTTTAATTATTTTTAACACTCCCTCTTACCGAGGAAAGTGTTACTCACCACTCCAAGCTTGTCCCTGAAAAATACAAACTTGTCTTTGCCCAATGCTTTGGTGAGTATGTCTGCAACCTGCTCATATGTAGATATGTATTGTAGCTCCACTGCTCGTCTCTGAACATAGTCATTGATGAAGTGATAATGAATCTCGATATGCTTAGACCTGTCATGAAAAACTGGATTCTCCGAGAGTTTAATGCAACTCTGATTATCACAATAAATCAAGGTAGGCCTCAACTACACACCAAACAATCCCACCAACAACTTGTGAAGCCAAAGGGCCTCACAACTGGCCTGACTAGCAGCCATATACTCAGCCTCTGCAGAACTCAATGCCACTGACTTTTTTTTCTGACTGAACCAAGACACAATTGTTGAGCCCAATCTGAAACAACACCTTGAAGTACTCTTCCAATCACTGACACATCCTGCCCAATCTGAATCTGTATAGCCAACCAAATGAACTCCATCTCCTCTCTGATAGTCAAGACCATAATCTGCCGTACCACAAAGATACATGAGCACATGTTTTGTTGCCACCCAGTGCACTCTCCTAGGCTCCACCATGAACTGACTGAGAGTGTTGACAACAAAACAAATATCTGGCATGGTATTGACCAAATACATCAAAGCCCTGATCAACTGACGATATAAAGTGGAATCCACCAATTGTGACTCAGAAGAATGAAGCTTCTTCCAATTGGTAATCATGGGAGTGGTCATGGGCCTACAATCCTCCATTTGAAATCTCCTCAGAATATCACACACATACTTCCCCTGTCCCAGGAAGATGTGTCCAGGCTCCTTCCAAACCTCCAATCCCAAAAAATAGTGCATCAGTCCAATATCAGTCATCTCAAACTCTGAAGCAAGGCTCTCCTTGCAGCTAGTGATGAGTCTCTCTGCCCTTGTAATGAAAAGATCATCCACATATAGCAAGAGAATGAGAGGATCCTCTCCAACCATAATGTAGTATAGGTTGGGATCCACCTCACTCTTCTCAAATCCCAACTACTGCAAATAGGCATCAATCCTCGAATACCAAGCTTTGGGAGCTTGTTTCACCCCATACAGTTCCTTCTTCAATCTACACACATGAGAATCTCTCCCATGCACCTCAAATCCCAATGGCTGCTCAATATACACCTCCTCCTATATAAGACCATTCTAAAATGCGGTCTTCACATTCATCTGGTGGATCTTCCAACCCATCTCTGCTGCAATGAAAATCGTTGACCTCGTCGAGGTATATCTAGAAACCGACATAAAGGTCTCATCATAATCAAATCCCTCAACCTGTGAGAACCCCTGAGCCACAAAGCGAGCTTTGTACTTCTCAATGCTGCCATCTGCAACATTATTGAGTTTATAGAGCCACCTGGAAGTCACCACTAGCTTCCCCTCATGTCTAGGAACAACTTCCCAAACATTAGTCTTCATGATGGAATTGTACTTTTCCATCATGGCATCTCTCCAAACCTGTCTACCAGTAGCCTCCTCAAAAGTGGAAGGCTCAGACTCCTGAATATTTCTCACCATCGTGATGTAGTATCCTCCTCAAAAGTGGAAGGCTCAGACTCCCGAATACTTCTCACCATCGCGATGTAGCTGCAAAACCTATCGGAAGGTTTACTCTCCCTCATTGCCTGCCTGGGATTCCCCACTGAACCCTGTGCCTCTCTCAAAGTATCCTGAAGCCACTTGGGCTTCCTCTTCTCTGAAGTAGTGTCTCGTGGAGGGGACTCTCCCATCTCAACCACATCTCCTGAAGACTATGATCCTGAAGTAGACTCTGGAGTACCCGATCCTGAAACCTGTGGACCAGTAACCTGCGATCTTGAAATTTGTGGCCCTATCACCTATGGACCAATCGTCACCGAAATTTGTGGCCCCAAACTCTGTGTCACTGAAGTTTACTGCGGACTCACCTGAATTTGAGGTGAGGAGTGCTCACCCCTCTCTGTCCCTCGTGACTTCCTAAAGGCTCTGTCCTCCTCAAATCTAACATCCCTTCTCAAAACTGTCTTTCTCAAGGAAGGAAGGTATATACGGAAAGTCTTTGAAGTCTTGCTATACCCAACAAAGATCCCTCTATCTGTCGTGGGCTCTATCATTTTCCTCTTCTTAGAAGGGACATGTGAATATGTGATGCACCCAAAAATCCGAAAGTGCCCCACCTCAGGCTTCTTCCCCAAAAAAGCCTCCTCATGAGTCATACTCCCCACTGCCCTGTGTGGACTTTTGTTCTGTAGATAAACTACAGTGTAGAATGCCTCAACCCAAAGAAATAGTGGCAACTCCTGATCATGTAGCATGGCTCTCGTAGCCCCAACTATGGCCCTGTTCTTCCTCTCATCAACCCCATTATGTCGTGGGTTGTAAAGAACAATCAACTCTCTCTTGATGCCCTCTCCTGCACAAAAGTCCATGAACTTCTTGGAGGTATACTCACCCCCATCGTCTGTCCTCATAACTCTAATTTTCTTCCCTGTCTGGTTCTCCACAAGAGCTTTGAACTCTTGGAACCGATTGAAGACCTGTCCTTTGGTCTTCATGAAAACAATCCAAGACTTCTGTGAGAAGTTATCAATGAATATAACATAGTATAAACAACCAGTCAATGATGTCGAAGACATCAGGTCACATACATTTGAATGAGTAAGATCAAGAATACTTGTTGCTCTATTGTCACTGCTAGGAAAAGCAGTCTTGGTGTACTTTCCCAAAGCACACCCCTTGCACAACTCCTGGTGCTCTGTACTAAAGTTTGGAACTCCAGTCACAATCTCCCTCGGTACCCTCAAAGCCCCATGGTGAAAATATGCCATCCTCATGTGCCATAGCTCACATAGGTCATTGCTACTGGCAGAATGAAACAATGCTCTCATTGGCTGGAACATAAGCTTGCACAACTTCTCATGTCTAGTTCCAATCACTTTGGCCGAAGTGACACTGGACCCCTTGGGGAAAAGGAACACCTGCCCATCACAAAACAACACATCATAGCCCCTCTCCTCAATAGAAGAAACTGAAACTAAGTTCTTCTTCAAGCCCAGAACATATAGGACCTCTCTCAACAACATGGGAGGCAAAGACTCCCTCTGAAATGATACAGTCCCACAACCAACTGTCTTGACCACTCAGTCATCTCCAAGCACCACCTCAACATCACCAATCTGAGTAAGATCTGTCAAGTGCTCGCGAATCCCTGTCATATGGTAGGAGGCACCACTGTCAATATACCACATATCTGAATGAGTGGTCCTCGTGGAAAGACACACAACTAAGGAAAACTCCTTATCAAAATTGGCGGAGAACTCCTCCACCGATGTTGAAGTTTATGTTTGTTTCTTCTTCTTGTCCAAACACTGACCTGCATAGTGCCCAAACTTGTGGCATGCAAAACACTTGCCTTTGCTCATGTCCTTCTTCCTTTCACCCTTCAGTTTGTTTCCTCCCTTAGGACCCTTTTTGAACTTCTTCTTGTTGTTGGTAGCAAGAGCCACATTCTCCTCATCATGACCTATAGATGAACTGCTATGTACATAACCTCTCTGGGTCTCCTCCTGAACAAGGTCATTCCAAAGACGTTCCCAATTGGGAAGCTTTTCCCTAGCCACAATGCCCTCAACAAAAACAACCCATTGTTTGGAAACTCCATTGAATGTTGTCCTCACAAGCTCATTGTCGACTATGGCCTCCCCCACAGCTTCAAGCTCATCTCTCACTTGTGTCAACCTGGTAAGATATGTGACCACATTTTTAGACTTGGTCATTTTTAAGGCTCTTCAATTTTTTCCTCAAAACCATCTTCTGGTTTTCATTTGTACTTTGGTACAACTTCGTCAAAGACTCCCACATCTCATAGGCATTTGTCTTCCCCTTCAAGTGAGGAATCAAATGGTCCTTGATGGCATCAAAAATAATAATCTTAGCCTTGATACTCTTCTTAGTGTATGCTGCAAGAATAATAGCATTAATAGGTACAACCACAAGATGTGTTGTGGCATTTTCAACAATATCCCACAACTCATTTTATTGCAACAACAATATCATCTTCTCTTTCAAAGCACCAAAGTTTGTTGCCCCATCAAGTCTGTCCTCAACTCTCAAACCTGTAGCATTGATCATTTTCTGCTGAAAATGAAAAATTCAAAGTTCTGTCCGGTGAAGTGATTGTTGTCCCAATTTTCTGACTTGCTGAAATATTTCCGCGTCTCTTTAACTCAGCTCTGATACCATGTAAAATTTCAGAACCCACCCAGTTTCAAGTCTCGTTGATTTTCAGCCAATGTTTAATGCCCAAACCCAGTTTTATGATAGCCAATTAAACTCAACATAAAATAATTTTTTCAGAACTAAAACATGAGGATTTTGAAATATCGTTTAACGTAGAAATAAAATATATCAGCAACACATATAACTCAGAAAATAACATAGTGATTTTTGGTCTAATAGAGACCCTGAGAGAGGGAGTTTTTATTATTTCAAACCTTAAGATAAAATGTCTTTTACAACATATTCATTTTCAGAAATTTAATGACAAACTTATCTTGAAAACCGTGTCAAGTCTTCACATAGAAACTGAGCAAAACTCCTCGAAATTCATGCCAGAATTTCCTGCACTCATGTATAGGTCGGCTCCTCGTTTTTTGTGCCTCCTTCTTGCTGTATGGCTGCCTCAGCCTCAAAAACTATGCCAACTGTTATAGCTCAAAACTGAGCATTAAATGTTGTACCACTGCCTTGGAAAACATGCCAAAATCACCTAAAAAATAACACATAAACTTTCCTCGATTTATGTGCAAGAAAACTAGTCGTACGGATTGTACAGAATCAGTATAGTATGGACTGTTCACTCAATTGTACTTTCTACCTCAATTTTCGTGCCTCTTTCCTGTTGTATGGAACTCGAAAATCTGTACAATATGACCTCTTTTCTGAACTGTACTCTACTTCGATTTCTGTGCTAGCTTTTAATGTTTTACGACCTGCTCAATCCGTATAGTACTGTCTACAATAAATGATGTACCTTATGTCTCGAAATGCGTGCTAGTTTTCAGCCTTGGAATGCGTGCCCTAGCTCTGCAAAAATGGTCTCTTTCTCAAACTCGAATTTATTCTTTTGCCCTCTCAAAAAATGTTTCAACTACCCAAGAATGGGTGTGCATTCCTACCCTAATTGACCTCATGAGGGAATCTCAAGAGTCATCTCATCTAACGGTTGAGATTAGACGAGATCAACGGTGGAAATAAAATCACTTTATTCACCTACTTTCCCTAAATCTCAAAAAATCACATTTTAATTTGCATCTCACAAATTAAATGACTAAGGTCCACCTTAGGCACTTTCTCACCCCTTAGGCACTTAGGTGATAAAAAACACTTGCCTAAATACTTTTTAATTATTTTTAACAGAAAATGCCCAAATTAATAAAAAAAAACATATGCTAAAAAAAATGCATAACGACTCCACCAGATGAAGTTAATTTCCTCACAAAATACTTGCGATACTATTATTATAGCGCTTGCCTTGCAAAAGAGGATGTGTTCATCAATCCCGGGGAAGGTTAGCCTGCGAGACGCGTTTGAATCACATCAATCACAATAAATAATAAGAATGGTCAGATTCACGATGCCTCCATGTGCAAGGGTCTCCAAAATACTCACTCAATTGATAATTTATTTGTTTTGAAGGTCAACGTGCTTCAGACTCTTTACAGAATATAGCCCTGCTTGGCCCTTAATCTCTTGCTTCTGGCTTTCAATCAGACTTTTTAGATCAGAATTAATAGCCCTACATTTCTTGCTTCTGGCTTTCAATCAGACTTTTTAGATCAGAATTAATAGCCCTACATTTCTTGCTTCTGGCTTTCAATCAACTGTTTGTTCATTTAGATCAGAATTAAAAGTATGGCCAAACGAAAATACGCTGTGTTGGTGGGATGCAATTATCCCAACGCTAAATTTGAACTTCACGGATGCGTAAACGATGTTTTGAGGACGCAAAGCACGCTCATTCATCGCTTCGGCTTTGCTAAAGAAAACATTGATCTTCTTATCGACACGGATGAGTCATATACGAAGCCCACTGGTGAAAACATTCGTGCGGCTCTCCGCGCTATGATTCACCGCGCCAACGCCGGAGACGTGCTTTTCTTTCACTACAGCGGCCACGGCACACTCTCTCCGAAGAATAACTCCATTGGCAATGATGAATGTATAGTCCCATGCGATTTCAAGCTCATTACAGGTTCTACTTGCCCTGCTATATATATATTTTCCCAATTAATCTGCTCATGCTGCAGGATTAATGTTTTTAACTAAATTTAGTACTCAATTGGTATATATTAGCATAGATCTACTTGAGCCCCCTATATATTGAACCTCAGATCGATTAAACCCGCGTATAGATTGAAAAAAAACAAATCAGATGTGTAAAAATCTCTTTTGGTTTAACGGATATAAGATTGACATCGTTCTATGCTAGTTTAGTAGCTTAGTTATTTTTGTAGGCTGTCAATATTTCTTCCATTTACCTGCATTTCATCTACTCCCAGCACTTGATTTCTCTGGATGCAATCAGATCAGATCATATGATATACATGCATTGATGCAGATGAGGACTTCCGATTGATCGTTAATGAGGTGCCTCTGGGGACAACTTTCACCATGGTTTCTGACTCCTGTCACAGCGGAGGCCTAATCGATAAAGAGAAGGAGCAAATCGGACCTGTTGACGCCACTTATAGGTCATTAACAAACCCAGAAAGGCCACGGCAGCGTTCTTCAAAGAGCAAGTTCATACCATTGGACTCGTTATTGGAAATCCTACGAGAAAGAACCGGCGAGGCTGAAACCGAGTCTGATAAAATTAAAATCGCTCTATTTCATCTTTTCGGTGAAAAAGCTACCTCCAGAATTCATCGGCTTGTTAACACTGGGTGCTCTGTGCTGGAAGAGATGGAAGTGCATATAAAAGGCCGCCGTCTAGAATATGATCACGAGGAGCTGCAGCAGGGGAAGCAGAGTATACATCCGGATATGGGTATTCTTTTGAGCGGATGCCAAACTGACGAGACATCTGCCGATGCCTGCCCTACAGGGGATCGGAATAAAGCATATGGAGCATTCAGTAACGCTATTCAGACAATTCTGGAACAACATGGGAAGGCTCCCATTGGCAACAGGGAATTGGTTTTGGGTGCGAGAAAATTGCTTGTGGAGCAAGGGTACTCTCAGCATCCATGTCTATACTGCAGTGACATGAATGCCGATGCCCCTTTCCTGTACTAGAAATCCAGCAATAAGCGATCGACTCTCACAGCATCCATAGTAATCATATTCATAACAGAGTGCCAGCATCCATACAATAGACATAATTGTTGTTGATGATGTCATGGGTGGTGTTAAAATTATGGACAAT
>ML795406.1:122096-137701 GCA_009831015.1 Picea engelmannii
CAATCATATGAGCCTAAAGGTAGAATGTTCAATTCAGCCTTAGTGCTCATCCCTTTCATATCCACTGAACATGACTTAACCAATTCAGTGACCTTCCTCTTGGTCCCTGTGGCTAACTGCACTAACCAAGACTTCTCATGTTTTCTCTTCGTTAGATGCAAACTTTACACCACCCTAGGATCTACATAACTATGGCTAGCCCCTGAATCAATCAAAATAACAAGTGGCCGGTTGTTGATCATACCTTCCACTTCAATCATGTGTGATTGAAATTCTTCTTGCTTGTTGTCCAGGGCTGCGTAGATCCTCGGCATTCTGCTGCCCATATCCTCCACTGTTTCAGCTTGCTGAACAACATGGACAGTTCTTTCTTTGTCTTTTCTGTGGGGGCAGTCTCTGTACCTATGATTCCCTTTACAGCCCCAACACTCCATGGGTGGAGGCCTTAGCATCTGCCCACTCCCTTCAACTTTCCTGGGCTCTTTAAAAGATGACTGTCCCCAAGGAATGTTTCTGAAAAAGGAAGGCTTGCTTCCCTTCTGCCTCTGTTCCTTCTTAAACATCTTCTGGTCATCCCAAGCCTTCCGAAAGGTAGGCTTTTCCCTTTGCTGTTCATATAGAAATTTCTCCCTTCTTATGGTTTCTTCCATGGTATTAGGATCGTCGTATTGAACCCTGTCACCAATGGAAGGTGGCAGTCCACTCAGATACCTCTGAATTTTGACAGCCTCGTCTTTGATGAATGGAACATACTTCAGCAGTTCCAGAAAAATTCGTTCATACTCATCAATGGTCATACTGCCTAACTTGAGTTCGAAGAACTCCTTCATCTTTCTGTCATAATATCTTTTAGTCAGGTATTTCTTCTCGAAATACCTCTTGAATTCCTTCCAAGTAACCTCTTTCTCTTTGATGTGCTGCACCTGCACAAACTGATCCCACCACATGGACACTTTTCCTTTCAGCTGGTACATTGCAATTCTTCCCTCTGCATGGGCAGAATAATTCTGCAGCTGAAAGTATTTCTTCATGCCCAACAACCATGTCTCGGCATCTTCCTCCTTCTTATGTTGTCCATCGAATGTTGGAGGTTTAATTTTATTCATCTCTCCTTTCAATTCCTCCCTTCCAGATTTCCGATGTTTTCTGGTAGGTGATGGGCTTGAATTACTGTGTGTCTCCCTGTCTGAATGTTTTTGGGAGCGACTGTGACGTCAGCTACCACTCCTCGATCTACTTCTTCTACCATGGGTTCTGCGACTCTCCGTCGTACTTGAGTCTCTTCCTTTCTCAAGTTTCTTCTCTATTCTTTCCAGATTCTGTGGGAATTTTAAGTTTAATTTCCCTTGCCGATCCTTAACTTTCATGAGCTTTCGGCTATCAACTCGACACTCCTTGGCCTCTCTTTATAGCCCTTCAAGGATTTTCATTATATGTCCTTCCTTATCCATCTCCTTTCCATGCCCATTAGAGTTCGATCCTTCAACTCCCTGGTTAACATTCTTCCCTTCCTGTTCATCTTCTATTTCAGGGGTAATTTGCACTCTTCCCCACTCCATACTCGGCGTTTATTATCTGGAGTTTTGGCCTTCGTTGAACTCTGCACACGCACTCTGTGCAATTGAATTCGAAATCTATCAGGCCATTAAACTTCATGAACAATCCACAACATTTATAATTAATACGAACAAGAACGAAAGACATTTCAACTTCACAATTTTTCTGAGCTCTGTCTTTCTCTGTGGTTTTTTTCGGTTTTCTTGAAATTATCCTATTTCCTTATCGGAAAATTTTCCTCCCATAGAGAACTCTTCGAGGTCTCCCTTCCTTCTATCGAGGTTACCTCTATCGGGATTTTGAAACCGACAGTGTTCTGCTGGGTTGAATCCCCGATTTCCGATTTCCCGATGCGCTACCTTTACGGGTAGCCCCTGCTATGGAATCTACATCAAGTGACCGTTGACTCGTGACCCCGACCTTTTCCCTTATCGAGGTTTGGGGTTTTGCAAATCTGATTGTGCCAAAACACTTGACAGCGGAATCCCCGATTTCCCGATTTCCGATGGACTCCGTCCATGCTAGCCCTCCGGGCTATAGCCTCACCATATGACCACTGCCCATGACCGTGATCAATCCTCTTATCGGGGTTTCAGAATTTGTGATGTCACGATGCACATGCATTCACAACCTCCGATCCTCCAATTCCCGATGTGCTTTTACACTGGCTAGCTCTCCTGGCTCAGCCTCTGGTCCACATGACCATACTATATGACCTCCACCCTACCCCGTCGGGTTTCAGTGGTTTCAATGTCATGCTCATACGCTCACGGGATCCCCGATGGGTCCCAGTCATTGACTTGTCAACGGTCCTTTTTCCTGTCGCTAAAAATCTGCCACCTGTCCTCCTGACAGTCGGTGTGGCCCCACGCTCCTAGGCCTTATCGGGAAATCGCGTATCGCGATTTTCCAATGCACGAAACCTTTTCTTCCGGGATCTCCGATATCTCGATTCCCGATATGCCGACACACCTTTTTGGCTTTAACCCTTCGCGGTTAAGTCAGGTCCATGTGACCTCTACCCCGTGACTGTACTCAAAGCTCTCGTCGGGGTTTCAGGGTTCGGAGTTTCAAAGTGTATGAATCACTTGTCACCGGGGTTCTCGATTTCCCGATGAACTTCAAACACCGATGGACTTACTCCTTGTCGGGACTTTCCCCGATGGTGCAGATCTCTGCCACGTGTCCACTAAATGAATGATCCATATTTTGTCGTGAAAACGCGGATCACGATTCCGTGTGATGAGATCTCTATGTGTTCGAGAACTCCGATTCTCTGATTTCTGACTCTGCAGAATCTCCTGACACGTGTCCACCCGAGATTCACGGCTATGATCCCTCCTTGGGATTTCGAGAATCACAAGGTCGCGATTCTCTTGACTTCTAATATCTCGACGCCTCTCCGGGACTTCTCCTCTACCCATGAGGTCTTAAGTCCTGCGCAACTTCTTTCAACTCGGACGGTTGACGGGTAATCCCACAGGGATCTTACGACTCACGATCCTCCCGAGTTTGAACTCCTGTGCCGTATCCAAAGGCTTTAAACCTTGTGCACGTTCTCTAGATATGACGGTTACAAGGGTTCGCCTTCCCTCCCGAACAGATCCTACGGCTCTAACACCATTGGTGTAGAGACCTGTCTTCCTGTGGTCATAGACCATACCAGCTGCAGTTTCATAGCACCGCTATACCTCCTGAGCTTAATAAAAACTCGTCAAGTATCTCCTTGCCGCTTCGGAGCAAACCAGGGTCAGAAATGGGTCCTTTCGACTCAATTTCCCTTCGCATTCTCAGTCCCAAGACTGCTCCACTGGCCCATCTAGGCTCAGTGTCGAAACCTTGGCTCTGATACCAATTTGTAGTGTACCCGTTCACTACCGAGGTTTCCAAACCCCTCAATTACCATTCTATACATGAATGTTTACATAATTGGTACAGGAATTATAAACACATGCATTTAACACAATTAAACACACTTAATTCTCAGAGTAAAATATATAAGTTACTGCTACAATTAAACAAGCCATAACATTCAACAGTAACTCATTTACACAGCAGAAAACATGATACATGAAAAGCACAGTCATGCCAAATGTGATAAAAGCATAATTCAGATACTTATCTTTTAACGGCTGTAGAATTTCACCAACCAAGTGCAGGCCTTCCACGAACCTCCCAGCCTTAGACCACACTGTTCATCAGTTCAACAGTGGGTCACCCCCGAGATGGGACCGAGCTCCCCCCAAGGCAAGGAATCTAGACTCAGGCTGAGGTTACAGGGAAGATAGCACATACACAACCACCAGGAAGAAATCTCTCCCAGGAATCTCCCACGCTCATTGCCCGTAGACCCTCATTCCCCACATGCTTGTTCCACCCCAGGAGAGTGCACCTTCTCTGTCACCTAGACAGTCCTTCAGCTGCCAATCTCCCTTACCTTGGGTTACAGGAACAGACCGGACCAGAAGTCTCCGGGCTCTATGGAAGCTACAAGGATTCCTTCCAGGAGTTCTCTTCTCCCTCTGCGCACTCTCTCACCTGGAGGAGTCGCTCACAGGCCAACAAGCCTCACGTAGTCCAATACTGCGTAGTCACAACAATCCACGGGAAACACAGACAAAGGCTTCCCAAAATGGTTCAGCAATCACTGGATGATCTCACGGCATGATTTCAGAATAGGCTCCACGCACAGTCTAGCTCATCTTTTCCCCAACAACAAGGATTCTTCCACTCGAGTTCAACACAGGGTTCCGGTTCAGGAAATGCGCTCACAGGATTTCTCTGAGACAGACACAGAATCCACCCTCACTGGACAAGGGTGTACACGGATTCTTCAGGACAAAACACAGGCTTTCTTTTCTGTATCAGGATTACACAAAGGTCTCTTGCAGACTGGCTTTCCCACTCGGCTCTCGTTCAGGGCAGACGGATCGAATGGCTGAGAACCCCCCCCTCATGGCTTACTGCTTCTGTTTTATTTTCATGCACCAGGGTTGACACTTGTCACCCTGGGAACTGCATGCGTTCCATCCGTACGCCTTCCTCCCACCACTTGGGAAATCACGGGTCCTTCCAAAAGGACTTAGGATAAAATAATGTGCACATGGCTTTTTAGGAAATAGTATTAAAATATTATTCCAGGCCTAAGCCCCCTAGGCTTATCCCCTAGGCTCATCACTCAGCCCCTTTCCCACCTTTGAACCCCTAGTTCCTTGCCCACTCTGTGGACACTCAGTCCCCCATCACTCATTCCTCGTGGTTGGTCTGCACTGGCGGTGTTTATATTTTATTAATTGATCTGCATACATACAAGTACAACAACAGGCTCCTGGCCTTCAACACTTAGGCTCCCTGGCCTAACAAAACACATAATCCTACAGCTTATACAAGACTTGGCTCACCAGCCTATAGAACACGTTTACAATTCTTTGCATAAAACATGATCTGTAACGGGGCTCGGCCTTGGGGACACTACAATTGTGCTAAACCATGTTTGGCCAAGTAGGAGCCCCCATCATTTTTGAAAGACCAAGTCATCTCATCTTCCTGATCAGACAAATGGATATGTGTCTTTTCTAAACCAAAGATAAAAAGAGACCATTTTTCGCCCAAGATATCCTCTAACCCAACTGTTGCGCCAAAAACCATTCTTGTATCCACAGTGACAATAGTATTGCATTCCCAGTCCTATTAAATGTGCATCGACCTAAAACCTGTAGTTGTGCCACTATTTCTTCCTATGAAAAAAAATCATCCCCACATCCCATTATTGCATCCTTTACAACTTAAATCTGCGATCCTGAACCAACCTTCCAAGCTAAAAAATGTCCAATGATAGGAAAAAATAGAGTGAGTTCCTTCCACTGGTTGGATATGTTCAGAGTACTCTTTTGTATTTTCCTTATCCAATCCATAATGGATTCCAACCCTATATATTTTTCAACCAAAATCTATCTCCATATGTTATCTCTTGTCAGAAACACACATAAGGATTTAGCTTCCAAGGCTTTCCCAAATATACAAGAGTCTTTCAAACCCCAACCTCCAAGGACCTTGGGCTTTGATAGTTTCTTCCATCTTGCAAGATGTGACCCCAGGTATTCAAAACTACTATTCCATAAAAAACTAAGACATACCTTCCATATTTTGATGAGGATGCCATTCGGTATGTGTTCCATCAAATGCTAGTGCACTATAATCGCTTTCATAACTGATTTAATCAAGATCAATTTGCCACCCATAGAAAACCAATGACTACACCATAAATTTTCCTTCCTTTCAATTCGATCCAAGAGCCACTTCTAGTCAGAGATGTTTTAATTGTTCGGCTTTAGAGTGAATCCAAGATACTTTAAGCCAGCATTTAACTCATAATATGAAAATTTGAAAAAACCTGCTATGGCATGTTGAAATTATTCCTCAATCAATGGAAAGTAAATTGCATATTTTTGTTCGCTGACAACCATACTTGTTACACTACAAAACAACTCCAAAATATATTTCAGGACTTTTCCTTCCTCACCAATACATGCACAATTATCAACACATCATCAACAAAAAGTAAGTGTGTAAGTCTAACCTTCCTTCCCATATTTATACCTTGTAGTTTATTTACTCGCTTTTCCTCTGTAATTTCCTTGTTAATATCATATTCTACCAACAAAAAGAGGTAGGGAGAAAGTGGGCAACCCTGACACAAACCTCGCCCTGGTTTGAAGAAAGGTGAGCCCAATCCATTTATGAGAATAAAAAAAGACAATGAGGTCACGTAACACATGATCCACTTCACCAGGGGTAGATCGAAACCAATATGAAATAGAAACAGTCTAAGTTACAACCATGATACTCGGTCATATGCCTTCAAGAGGTTAATTTTGATGACCGAAACTAGATCCTTCTAGGTTTTGATAGAATGGATTCCTTCCTAAGACAAACCAATGGCCTCATGAATCAACCTACCTTTTAAGAATCCAAACTTCTATGAAGTAATAATGTTTTCCAAGATGGGTTTGAGCCTCATTGTTATTATTTTTGTGATAATCTTCTAAAAGAATTTGCATAGAGAAATTGGTTGAAAATCACCAAAGGAGCTAGGGAAACCCTTCTTAGGAATAACAACAATAAATGTAGTATTAACACTACTCAACACTTTACCATTCTGATGGAAATCTTCCACTACCCGGAGGAGATCATCCATGAGAAGGTCGAAAAATACTTCAAATATCTACACACCAATCATCTGATCCAAGACCCTTATCCCTCTTAAATTAAGTTTTAATGGATAAAAGTTCCTCTCTTGTGATCTCACCATACAAACCTGATTCCCTTTGTCATTGATGATGTGAAAAGTAGGAGATAAGTTGCAACACTTTATCCATATTAATGTGTTCCGACTCCTTGAAAATAGAATCGAAGTGCTTAACACCTAGTGAAGATAGCTCATAAAACCCACGAACCTTTATACCCTACTCATCTTCACATCCCCAAATTGTGTTGTAATTTTTTCAATGATTAGCGTAGTTCTGGAAAAAATTGTGTTTTGTTCCATGACGAAAAGCCAAAGAGTCCTACTCTTTAGCTGCCACATTTTTTCCTTTTCACTTAGAATCTTGTTCCTCGATGTCTCAAGAGCATGAACTCTTTCCAAATCCACATTTGATAGGATGATCCCCGAGGGAACTATATATATATATATGTTCCAACTCCAATTCTATATCAATTATCAATTTATCATTTTCTTTCCTACCATTCCTAGTCCAAGTAGCTATTTTTTCCTTGATCACCCCGAGTGCATTTACAAATTGAGCACTAGAAGATACCCCCCTCCTCTTTAAAATGTTTCCAATTTTCATGAATTAATGAGCACAATTCCTCTTCCTCTGTTGAGTTGTATTTGAATGGCGCTCTAGTCTTACCTTTAGACCTATTGAATTCGAGAAAGACCGGGAAATAGTTAGAGCAGTAAAAATTGCCAACCTAGGATTTTAAAATTACATGTTGTTGAAGAAAATCATGATGGTCAAGGAATCTGTCCAAATGTTTTGAGACCCCACACCCTCTTCCCCAATTATTGAACCAAGTCAAGGTCAACTAAATGGGTTGTACATCCACCCAACCAATGATCTCCATATTATTTTTGAAATAATCCACTAACCTCTCCTCGTACACTGACAAACCCCATATTTCATCCCTACAAAGTGTAAAATTGAGGTCCCTTACAAAGATTAAATACTTTGAGTTTAAGTAATCAAGGTTGAAGATACAATTCCATAACACTTATTTTCCTTTGTATGGCTTGTACAGGTTGAGAAAATCCATAGAAAAGTATACATCCCTGCTATAAATATCAATACAGAGACATGAAAATATTGAAAAACAGTTAACGAGAGAAAAAATGCAATATATCCCTGTGATAATTTCCCTCGAGAGCCCAAAAGAGTCTGAGCCACAAAAACCAAGCCCGAAAAATTATTTAACAAGTTAGGGATTTAAATGCCACATAGACTCATGGTTTCTTGGATGAACGCCACATCCAACCTGTCCAAATCTACAAATCATTTCAAGGACATTTTTTTAGCCCCTCCCCTTAGACCTATGATGTTCACATACCTTATTTTCATTATGGAGCTAGAGTAGGGATTGATCCTACTCTAAGGACCCCTAAAAGTGTATTTTGTGGACCCTATAATATCTTGCAATGTGCACGTTCCTAAGAGCATGCTTTGATGTGCACTTACATTCCTCCTTTGTAGGTCTAGAATATTTAGGCCCATCCAATCCCAGACCCCTGGTGGGGGTAATACTTAAGTTAGAGTTACGAGACCTCAAAAGATAGGGTCCTTGTTTTTTTTCCTTAATTACATGTGACATGAAAATATCACTTAAAAGTATATAGGAATAGGAAAAGACCTTCCCTTCCTTTGCCTCCCACATACTAATCAAATATATATCCTTTGAAGGATTAATCTTAGTGCATTCACCTATATTGCATAGGCCCTTATTCAACAATAATATCTTCATTATGGGATTTTGGATATTGAATCCAAAAACATCAAACTTTTCTACTATCCTCTAAGGATCCCTGCAATTGAGGTGGCCATTTCTCCATCTTAGACCTTTTGGTGCTCCTCTCTCCAACTTCAAACTTCATGCCTTCATGAACCCTAACAACACTTCAATAATATTTTCTAGTGAGGGTCTGGTACCATGAAACTAAAAATTGATACTACTTAATAAATTAAAAGAGAAATAGAAAAAACATGCAATTCACAAGAAACAACAAGTCTAGCTTTATTCATTCTTATTCTACTAAACAAAAACATTATATAATACATAGGGAAAACATAGTCCTTCTAAAACTATATAGCATCAACTACCCTACATTTACTTAATAGCCTATAGCCATACTACTCTAATACCAAATCCACATGTGATGTATTCGTCTAATGTGCTACATTTTCTTCACATATGACATGATTCACCCATTTTTAAAGAAGAATATAGAGAACTTTTCCTAGTATATAATGTTCTACAACCAAAGTATATTGATTGTGTTAACAACTCCCATATGTCTTTTTATGTTCTCAATAAATCTGAAAATATAATTTACGAAATAATTCAAATCATGCACACAAAATACTCAACAAAAGAAATAGAAAAAACCCTGGAGGTAGGGTAACACCATATATTAATCCTTAAATAAGGATAACACCCCTCAAGCAATCATTGCTTGTTAAAATAACAATATTATTTATTGTGCTCCATTCCATTGCTTACACCTCTTTATATACCACTTTCTATCTCCCAGGAACATTCTAAAGAAGGAATATTTTAGTAGGCAGAACCTTCTAGTAAGCCTTCTCACTTTTATTGTGTTCACACTATTACATGGGACTTATTTACTAGAATTTACCTCCATACATATTATTCCCCTTAGGTACCTTTGAAGGTACCCC
Organism: Picea engelmannii; assembly: GCA_009831015.1. NCBI lineage: Eukaryota > Viridiplantae > Streptophyta > Pinopsida > Pinales > Pinaceae > Picea > Picea engelmannii. The sequence goes on from ML795406.1 coordinate 131,609, forward strand.
ATATTACCTCCCTAGGTATACTACATTCCACCCCCCTTTGCATGTTTCGTCCTTGAAACATGCGAAGAAACCATATAATATGACCAGATAAGCAATGCATCCAACTAGTGACAAGTACAAGAATCCATCCATCTTAATGGAATGTGAACATGATGTATACCTGCTTCCTTTCCACCCTAATCTTGATCCTTATCCGACCTTTGGTACCATGGGATTGTCACTCTATCCTGATATCGTCCTCTAGTGATAGTATTCCTCCATGCACCTCTTGATTGGTTTCCTTTTTGGTGCCATTTGGTCCATAATAAGTGTGTTGATTCTCAAGCCCCTTCCTTGATGATCGTTGTTTCTTTATGTGGTGTGAATGGATATATATAACAAATTTAACAATCAATTTTTTTTTCTTCAACTCTGCCACATGGTGTTCCTTTGAGTCATTGATCTTTGTGGCTTCTTTATTGTGTCCTTCTTGGGGCTTGGCTTCATGCCATTATTATAATTTTCCTCTAATTCAACTTCAGAATCCACAATAACTTATGTGCTTTCCCTTGTGGGCCCTTCTTTCTTAGTAAGAGACATATCCTATAATGTAATTTTATTTTTCTTGTACCAAAGTTTCACAAAATTATTTTCCACATTAATGTTAACTGTACCGATTGTTGTCATCCAAGGATATCCAAGATTAACATCCACATCATTCATATCAATGACACAAAAATTAGAATGAAACACATATTTATCCACAGTGAGCTTCAAATCTTTAAAAAATGGAATAGTTTCACCCTCAACTTGTGTGCTCTGAATATTCTTTGTAGGAACTTGCAATCTATTAACCAACTGAACATTGATAAAACCAAATTGGCAACTATGATTAATAGAAACAACAAGTTTCTCTTGTTGAATGCATCCATGATCCTATAGTATGTAGTGTAGCTAGGGGAATAATATGGAGTCGCCACATGTAAATAAACCCTTGGTTGTTAAGTACCAAAGATTTGAATAATAAATCACCACACAAGAGACAATGGATAATATAGAAAATATTTTGACTGTTCTCCAAGATGTGCTCTACATAAGGTGGATTAGAGCCATCAAATAGAAGATGAAAGTTGTTGTCATTCAAAAAATGACAACTATCCATACACCAATCATCATAATTGACCTCAAAATCATACAAAGCATATATTTCTTGATTATATTTTATTCTGATGTAATTACCAATGATGTCCGTATTACAAATTTCCTGACATATAAGTGTGATCTATTGAAAAGTTGGAAAAAAAAATTCATGCTTTCAATACCTCAAATATATTTTTCGAACAACATTATCATATTATACATGCCCTTGAGGGTTTGAGAGCGATTTTTTTCAGAGGTTGTAGCACCCTGCATATCCATTGGAAGCACTACATGCATACCAAACGAAATCCTTGAAAATAATCTATCCAATGGCATTGATATGGAAACAATATGAAAAACTGGTCAAAATTTATGATTTTGCAATCATATGGCCATCACGAAAAAACCATATAAATTTATTGATTTTAAATCAGCTATATCTTCACTTTTGGAGCTCTAATTCAGATGATTTTTTTTGAAATATGATTATTTTGTGAGAGGAAATCAGATATACAATTTGTTTGGGAAAATTTGGCACCAATTTCTACTAAAGATGACAAAATCGCGTGATCGTTCTTGGAAAACCCTAAAAATTAATGATTTCAAATCAGTGATATCTTGGCCTCCCGAACTCCAATTCAGGTGATTTTGTTTTTTTGAAAGTGGTTGTTTTTCTGAGAGTAGCTCAAATATATAACTAGTTTCATCAAAGTTTGCATAGAAATCTACAGGAATTGACCTGAGTGTCATGACCCTGTTTTTCTTATTTGTTTGAAAACTTGCAAAATAGAAAAAAAAATTCCCCTTTTTGTGGCTGAAGAAACTACTCTAATACCACTTGTTAAGTACCAAAGATATAAATAGTAAATTACCACACAAGATACAATGTATAATATAGAAAATATCCTTTATTGTTACCAAAACCCTTAAGGAAGGGAAACACTTTACAATTGGTCCTTTTAAGGAAGGTATCCACTCCTGATCACTTTCCTATTCAAGGGGAGAACATACTAATGAGCTACGCTCCAAATACAATACTTCTCGGCATGCCCATTACATTTTTTACACCTTTTATATAAGATTTCCTACCACTTAAGAACATTCTAGAGGAGGAACCTTCTAGTAAGCCATGATACATTTATTGCATTCACACTAGGCTTTATTTATGAAAAGTGGCTTTCATACATAACAATACATATCTATTATTATTCCCTTGGGTACCTCCCTAGGTATCCCATATTATTCCCCTATATACACTACATTCCATCCCCCTTAGGAAATTGTTATCCTCAACGCTTGTTATGAGGAAGTACATCCATATACATGGGTCTCATGGATAGGTGTGGACCATAATACTGAAGTAGGTTGGAGAACCAGGGTCCTATGTAGAACTGTTATCCACCATGTTGACGTAGTACAAAGACCACTGTAAATTTGGGTCCTATGTCCAAGTTCTCATGTGAACTCCACACTAAAGATATATGAACTTAATATCCAGCTAAAAATGATGCTCCAAAGATCAACACTTGTCATGTGGATCCAAATATGCAGAGTCGGTAAAACAATCATCCACTAGTATTGGATAATAAGAAAAAAGAAGAAGAGTATGCACAAAAGGATCTTGACTTCTCTCCAAGATGTTCTCTACAAAATGTTGATTAGAGTCATCAAATAGCAGATGAAATTGGTTGGCATCCCAGAAATGAAAACCATCCATATAACAATCATCAAAAGCAGCCTCAAAATCATACCAAACATATCTTTCTTGATTATATTTTGTTATGATGTAATTGTCGATGATCTCCATATTACATCTTTCATGACTTATAAGTGTGATCACTTGAAGAGTTGGAGCATTTATTTTCATGCTCTTAATATCTTAGATATCTTTTTCAAACAATATTGTCATATTATGTATGCCCTGAGGGTTTGAGAGTGAATTTTTTCAGAGGATGTAACACCTTGCATATCCATTGGAAGAACCACATATAACATACAAAAAAATACTCTAAAAATACTCTTATCCAATCACACTGATCTGGAAACAATATGAGCAACCCGTCAAAATTTATGAGCTCTGCAGTCCCACGACTGTCATGAAAAATCCTAAGAAATCGTTGATTTTAAATATGGTATATCTTCACTTTTGGAGCTCTGATTCAGACGATTGTTTTTTTAAATGATCTAATTTTGCAAGAGGAACTCAGATATACAATTTTACCTTCAATTGTTGTCATTTTTAAGGAGAGTAAGACTTTTTTTCGTATTCAAAGTTGTATATTTCCCTCCTAGTTGGATAGTTGTTGTCGAGAATTTTCAACTCAAAACTAGTGGCCCTAGAATTAGAATTATATTTTCTCCATAACATTCAGTTTGGTGTTTATATATAAACGCCTTCCCTTCACTTGTGGTTAGTTTTGAGGAGAATAAGATGTTTTGTTGTGCCCAGATTTATCCAATGCAATATTAGTTAAATACAATATTAGTTGAATGGTTGTTGTCATGAGTGTTTCAACTCAAAATTAGTGACCTTAGAATTAGAATTGTATAATCTCCCTATCATGATATATACTAACATTTAATTTAAACAAAATAAACTATTAATAAATATGTGTATTAAATGCACTTGTGACACTAACATTTAATTTAAACAAAATAAACTATTAATAAATATGTGTATTAAATGCACTTGTGAGGTCACAAGAACTAAACTAAGAAATTCATCTTCCAAGTTGTAAGGGTGATTGAGATTTCCATAGCATCATGCATATATTTAAGATCAGATCAACATGGAAACCAAATCTATGCCACTTGAGTTAAATTCTTGTCAAAGCGCATAGAGAAGAGTTATGAGGACAAATAGAAAAATATTAAATACTAAAATATTAGAGAATTATGTTGTATATCTAATTGCAACATTTTTTTTAATATTAGAATTTATTTACTCAAGTTATTTTTTTATATATTTATGATTTTGTAATAATGTTATATTTGTAAAAATGGAATTTCAATATAAAAAGGTATAATGTTTCATTTGGTGTCCTAAATATTAATTAAAAAAATTATTAGGGCTTTTGTTTCTCAAAGAATATATATAAGGATTCTCCCTTTCTCTTATGCATTTGTATTATTTTATCAATACAAATCAATCAATTTCTGGAGTTTATTGGAGAAGTTTTCATCTATTGTTCATATTTGTATGTAAAATCCACCGGTTAATGTGTAGGTACCTCATCGTTTCTTGCTTATTTACTATTATTATTGTTCATTTTCCATTCGTGTTGTAGTGGTGGTTGCATTTGGGGTTTTAGGTCTCTTGCATGTTGGTTTCAAAACTTAGTGTATTTTCTCTCTTGTTGTGTTTTCATTCTCAAATTTTTTTTGAGGAAGGGATGAAAATATGGAGAACCAAATCCCAAGCTTACTTGACTAAGGATGAGTTGGATGAAGCTTTCTAAAATTTAGATATGAAATGAAGTTATTTCTAAAATGTAACTTAGAGGTATGCCTTCCTTAGTTATTGGGGCACTCAATTACGAAATCCCTTCTTTAATTAACCAACAATGTTATCAAATTCTACTTTTAATGACAATATAGTTTCCAATTTATATGCACATATAAGAGTGGAAATAAAATTGTAGATTTGAAATTTATTTATTACAAACACATTAAACAAAAAAAAATCATTCCCCAAAAAAATAATTACAAACACTTAAATTTATATAGCAAAGTTCTCAATGGGTTTTGGGTGGTTTTCACCCAATAGTTTTATACCCATTGTATTCTAATACATTGAGTGGATTAGTGTAACGCCCCTAAACTGATAAATGATTAAATATTATTAAGCAAGATTTAATTAAGAAAGAATTACAATTAATAAAATAACATTGATTGCAGACTGCATTCAATGATCTGATAAACCAATTTAAAAGACAGTCAGTAAGAATGGAGATAACAACAGAGTTACGTATGCACAGGGTTGCGTATGCAGGGTGCAGGAGCCCATAAATCCCGAGGCAATAAAATTTATTGGGGGATGCAGGTCGGAGGACGCGTGGAGGGGGTTGGTGGTAGAGTTACTGCGTGAGGTGGCCGAGAGGAATAAGGGACGGGAAGAGGGGGATGTGCAGTCCATTCGGTGGGGATGGATGCTGCGGGGCTGTGAGCTCAGGACCACTGTATTTGCCGGAAGCAGAGAGATTCTGCGCACGGTGATAATTGGCTGTGATCTATTGTGCTGGGGGAGCAGAGGGCCTCTGGACTCTGTGTTTTGCGATGAACTGTTGTATTCTGTGGTGAGCAGAGAGTTCTGCACCACGGTATCTACTGGAGGCACTGAGTTGCTGAAGGTTTTGGGCATGGAGGGCCAGGATATCCGTAGATATCCTGGAGCTAGGTAGTTTTCCTAGTTGGCAGGGAGGACAATAGTTTTGGGCAGTTATTTGCTTGTTGTGGCAGGGTTAATCTGTGTATCAGCAGGAGCAGACGCAGCAAGGTAGCAGAAATTAGCATAAGTATCAGGTATTTGTCAAGTTATGCATTTATCTCATTTTTACCAGAAAGTTATTACCCTGTGATAAATCTAAATTACCGAAATTGCTGTTGAGAAAATTAAATATATGCTGTGAAATCATTATCTCCATTTAGAAAATGAATTGTTTATGAAATTAAATTAATCCTTAGAATGATATGGGCATTACATATGGTATCAGAGCGTCTTAGTTCGAAATCTGGGGCCTAAGGGCCGAAACCTAGAGTGTTAACTCTAGCCACGCTTAACCTGTAAGAGATACACGTTCAGTGGACCAATTGTGACTAATACATGATACAATAGGGTATCCAAGCTATTGAGCACGGAAAAGAGAAGTCATAACTTAATTTTATTGAGCAATGTCGTTAATGAAGTTTCGGGTAGAATAGGTACCTGGAACCAATGAAAATGTCAAGGGAAACTTAGCAGACATGTATCGCACA
>ML795406.1:146713-199729 GCA_009831015.1 Picea engelmannii
TAGAATGATCCCTCCTCCAAACTCCTTTCCCCCCCCTTATTCCTCCTTCACTGCCTTCCCTTCATTAACTCCCCCACCAAATACCTTATCGCATTATTAAATACCTTATCCATTCATTTAATTATCCTATCCATTCATTATTAATTATTTTATCTTCTCGGGATCCTTATGTGATCCCTTCTTGTATACGTAACTTGATTTTAAATGTTATATTTTATTCTCCACCTTTAATTTAATACTTTATTAATTAGTGAATTAATTAATAATTAACTCAATCATTAACCCTCATGAACCACTATTTAATAATAATCTTTTAGAAATGTTATTTTAAGACATAAATACAGTTTAGTTAATCTTTTAGGATTATTTTATTAAATTAATTATTCTTTAATAATCAAGGGTCATTACAGTTTGCAAAGAGGTGTTGGTAATAATAGAGGATTAAAGAGAAAAATCATTGCTTTGGCATTACATATTTGGACATGCAAATACACATTTGCTTGAGTTATTAAAAAGGGAGCAGATTATAGAAGATTTTAATTTACATATGTTTGTTGAGTTGGGAGTATATGAAGGATATTGTTTGGGCAAGCAACATAGATTCCCTTTCTCAAAGAAAGGAAGGAAAAAGAGTTGGGGAGCAAATGGAGTTCATAGATTCAAATATATGCAAACCAATGGAAGCAATGACACACAAAGGGGCAAGGTATTTTATTACCTTTATTGATGACTTCTCTATAATGACCTTTGTATATTTTCCGAAAAATAAATTAGATGCATTAGAAATGTTTCAGATTTTCAAAGCATATGGTGAAAAGCAGTGGGGAAAACCTTTGAAATGGCTTAGTTATGACAATGGTGGGGAATATGCCTCAAATGCTTTCAATTTGATTTTTTTGTGTAAAGGAATGGATCAAGCTAGAGTATAATAATCCTTATTCAACACAACAAAATGGTTTTGCAAAAAGAGGGAATATGAACTCTCATTGAAAGTGCCAAAGGCATGCTTAAGAGTTGTGGGATGTAGGTTATCTAATCTTATTTTGGGATGAAGCAATCTGTACAATTGCATATGTACACAATAGGCTATTGACCACTGAATTCTGTAAGAAGATACATTATAAATCATGACATGGAAGTGAGCCAAACCAAAGGATTGTATGCTTTGAAACCAAATGTTAGGTGACAAACACCCAAATATCATAAAAATATAAAGATAAATAACTCCACACCTTGAGAATTAGATAAAAGAATGAATGTGAAGCTTCTTCAAGGGGGAACCTCCTTTTACAATATAACAAATGTATAAGATGATATGCTTTCTAAAACTAGGTCTCCTTGGTATATATAGAAGAAAAAAGGTACAATCACAATTAAAAGATCTAGCTAACCAATAAAGATAACACTAATATAACAATAAAAATGTAATAACTCAATATTTAAAGCTTAAGAGAGAAAAGTGTCTAGGAATGGAGGATTTTTTACTCCTTAACATATACATACATACTATACTACATACTAGATGAAGATCGAAAAAAAACTATATGACAAGAGCAAAAAATACATAAAATACATAATGATTGGATACAGTGTGGATTTGAATGGATACATAATTTATGATCCTATGGTTCCATGATCTCGGATCTGAAAAAGAATCTAAGCATGAGGATTCTACTTCAAAATAATTTGTAGCCACACAACGCACAGGAAATGTACTAGGGAAGGTGCAGCTTCGAAGATCAACAAGACCTTGAAATCCCACTCAAAAGGCATTTGTATCTTATGCCCTTCGTGTGAAAGACAATGAACTACTCAGTATTGGAGACATTGGTATCTTATGCCCTTCGTGTGAAAGACGATGAACCACTCGGCATTGGAGAAGCACTTGAAAGTGCTTATGCAGCGGATTGGAGGCATGCAATGGATGTTGAATATAAGTCTCTCATTAAAAAAAAAATCAGACTGGGGAACTCACAAGTTTTCCCCCAAAAGAAGAGTAGTTGGGTGTGGTTGTTCAACCAAAAGTACAAGTAAGATGGATCAATAGATCGCTACAAGGCTCGTTTCGTGGCAAAGGGATACACCCAAATTGCAGGTTTGGATTATCACGACACCTTCTTACTTGTAGTTAAGATAGCATCCATTAGAGTTCTGTAAGTAGTTGCAGTTACCTTCAATCTTCATGTATATCAGCAAGATATAAAAACAACATTTTAAATGGGTTTTTAAAGGAAAAAGTCTATGTGGAAGAGCTAGAAGGCTACATACCAAAAGGGAAGGAGCGGATGGTATGCAAACTTCAGAAGACATTGTGTGCTGTAACAGTACTCAAGAGCATGGTATGAGCACATTGATTGGTTTCTCCAAAATGAAGGATACGTGAGCTGGAACGCTGATTCGAATGTCTACATCAAGCATATTAGTGAGTTGGTGATCATTTTAACTTCATAGGATGAAGATACTATCATTATGAGAAATGATCTTAAGATGGTATAGTTAAGTCTCAATTAGCTGCAAAATTTGAGATGACCAATTATGGTTAGATTCATTATTGCTTAGGCATTCAAATTTTAAGACATAGGGAAAAGAGACAAATCCATCATAATCAAGAGAGGTACATTAGGAACATTATCATAAATTTGGTATGGAAAATTGCAAATCAATGGAAGTAGATAAGAAACTTTTGGTGGAAATGTGTCCCAAGACACAATGGAAGTAGATAAGAAACTTTTGCTGGAAATGTGTCCCAAGACACAAGAAGAAGTAGATTATATGAGGACAGTTCCATATCAGAATGTTGTTGGGAGCCTAATGTAAGCCATGGTTTCTAGCAGACCTGATAGTGCACACGTTGTAAGCATTGTGAGCCAATTTTCCAGCAATCCTGGACCACAGGATTAGGCAGGAGTCAAAAGGATTTTCACATATCTTTAAAGAACATCTTAGCACGAAATTACATTCAGTGGGAATTCGGAAGAATCTCTGAAGCTGGTTATTGTAATGTAGAGTAGACAGGGGACATTGATAGCAAGAGATCAATTTTAGGGTACTGTTTTATCCTTTGTGGAGGCGCAGTTTCATGGGCAAGCAAGAAACAACCGACAGTCTGTCTTTCCAGCACAGAAGCATAATACATAGCAGGATGTCAAACTGCAAAGGAATTCATATGGTGGAGAAATTGTTGCATGGCATTGAGGTTACTCAAACCCAACCAATAGTATTGAAGTGTGACAGTGAAAGCTGCATAGTCATGACAAAGCATTCAAAGCATCATGGGAACATTAAATATATAGGGATACAACACCACTTCATTTGTCAATAAATTGATAAGAACATTGTATAGATGGAGTACTGCACAACTGAAATGATGGCAGATGCATTGACAAAGGCATTATCAAGAATCAAGTTCGGGTTTTGCAAAGCATGTTTAATGTACTACAACCTAGTGGAGAAATATTTGGCTAAGTGGGAGTATCAGACGTGCAGGAAATATAGCCGAATATCTGGTGGATTGGTGGATTTTAGATAGCAATTTAGGGCTTTCTGTATTAATAATAGACAGCACATAAGATGAATACAGCGCACATGTACAGTGCTGTTGGAGCAGTCTGGCTGTAGGTTAATGAGTAAATGTAGGGTCGTTTAAACTGTAAAGTTTTAGGAGGACTCTGTTTCCCTCCTTTTTATATAATGTAGCTCTGTTTAGCTGAAGAAGGATGAAGAAAAGTTAGACTCATCGTGTACTGTGAATGCCCTGTTCTGTCTCCTGTTCTGTTTCTGTTTCAATTTATTAACTAGTCATCAGTTTTTATTTCTGTTTCAATTTATAAACTAGTTATCAGTTTTTATTTCTGTTTCAATTTATAAACTAGTTATCAGTTTTTAGTTTCAAAACCACCTACACTGCAGGTTGGAATCAGGAATGAATCATTACTCAACTTGGCCTTGTCGTACTCATCAAACTTTCTGTCCAGAATGGGTATGAAATGCACATGGCTGGTTGAAATCCAAACTGTTAATGGATGACCATTTCAATATGCTTATACATTGCTGCACCCATTTCCAGGCAGTATGAACAAATTATAAATCTGTATGGCGTTTACGGATTTGCCATAAATTTATTGCACTCTCAAGTTGAATTAAAAAAACCGAGATATACAGCATGATATCGGGTAAATACAATTAAGATCACTGATATTGTCCATAATTTTAACACCACCCATGACATCATCAACAACAATTATGTCTATTGTATGGATGCTGGCACTCTGTTATGAATATGATTACTATGGATGCTGTGAGAGTCGATCGCTTATTGCTGGATTTCTAGTACAGGAAAGGGGCATCGGCATTCATGTCACTGCAGTATAGACATGGATGCTGAGAGTACCCTTGCTCCACAAGCAATTTTCTCGCACCCAAAACCAATTCCCTGTTGCCAATGGGAGCCTTCCCATGTTGTTCCAGAATTGTCTGAATAGCGTTACTGAATGCTCCATATGCTTTATTCCGATCCCCTGTAGGGCAGGCATCGGCAGATGTCTCGTCAGTTTGGCATCCGCTCAAAAGAATACCCATATCCGGATGTATACTCTGCTTCCCCTGCTGCAGCTCCTCGTGATCATATTCTAGACGGCGGCCTTTTATATGCACTTCCATCTCTTCCAGCACAGAGCACCCAGTGTTAACAAGCCGATGAATTCTGGAGGTAGCTTTTTCACCGAAAAGATGAAATAGAGCGATTTTAATTTTATCAGACTCGGTTTCAGCCTCGCCGGTTCTTTCTCGTAGGATTTCCAATAACGAGTCCAATGGTATGAACTTGCTCTTTGAAGAACGCTGCCGTGGCCTTTCTGGGTTTGTTAATGACCTATAAGTGGCGTCAACAGGTCCGATTTGCTCCTTCTCTTTATCGATTAGGCCTCCGCTGTGACAGGAGTCAGAAACCATGGTGAAAGTTGTCCCCAGAGGCACCTCATTAACGATCAATCGGAAGTCCTCATCTGCATCAATGCATGTATATCATATGATCTGATCTGATTGCATCCAGAGAAATCAAGTGCTGGGAGTAGATGAAATGCAGGTAAATGGAAGAAATATTGACAGCCTACAAAAATAACTAAGCTACTAAACTAGCATAGAACGATGTCAATCTTATATCCGTGAAACCAAAAGAGATTTTTACACATCTGTTTTTTTTTTTCAATCTATACGCGGGTTTAATCGATCTGAGGTTCAATATATAGGGGGCGCAAGTAGATCTATGCTTATATATACCAATTGAGTACTAAATTTAGTTAAAAAAATTAATCCTGCAGCATGAGCAGATTAATTGGGAAGATATATATATAGCAGGGCAAGTAGTACCTGTAATGAGCTTGAAATCGCATGGGACTATACATTCATCATTGCCAATGGAGTTATTCTTCGGAGAGAGTGTGCCGTGGCCGCTGTAGTGAAAGAAAAGCACGTCTCCGGCGTTGGCGCGGCGAATCATAGCGCGGAGAGCCGCACGAATGTTTTCACCAGTGGGCTTCGTATATGCCTCATCCGTGTCGATAAGAAGATCAATGTTTTCTTTAGCAAAGCCGAAGCGATGAATGAGCGTGCTTTGCGTCCTCAAAACATCGTTTACGCATCCATGAAGTTCAAATTTGGCGTTGGGATAATTGCATCCCACCAACACAGCGTATTTTCGTTTGGCCATACTTTTAATTCTGATCTGAATGAACACACAGTTGATTGAAAGCCAGAAGCAAGAAATGTAGGGCTATTAATTCTGATCTAAAAAGTCTGATTGAAAGCCAGAAGCAAGAGATTAAGGGCTAAGCAGGGCTATATTCTGTAAAGAGTCTGAAGCACGTTGACCTTCAAAACAAATAAATGATCAATTGAGTGAGTATTTTGGAGACTATTGCACATGGAGGCATCTCCTGCTCTCACCATGATTCCCTCGTGGATCTGACAATTCTTATTATTTATTGTGATTGATTTAACTACGCGTTTGAGTCACTCAAACGCGTCTCAGCAGGCTAACCCTCCCCCGGATTGTTCATTCAAACGCGTCTCAGCAGGCTAACCCTCCCCCGGATTGTTCATTCAAACGCGTCTCAGCAGGCTAACCCTCCCCGGGATGGATGAACACATCATCTTTTGCAAGGCAAGTGCTATAATAATAGTATCGCAAGCATTTTGTGCGGAAATTAACTTCCAGGCTTCTGGATTCAGAGTTCATCTAGTGCAGGGGTTATGTTTTTCCGCATGTGTTGTTTTGATTAATTTGGGCATTGTCTAAACTTTAGATGTTTTTTTTGTCTGTATCCTAAAACCCCAAAATATGAATCCAAAGACAAAATTACTTTTTTTTTGGTTGTTTATATTTTATTTTTGAATTTATAAATAGATTTAATTTGTTGAAAAATTAGTGGAACATTAGAATTACATAGATTAATCATTCAAATTAAATTTGTAGATCCAAAAATTTCTTATGCGATTTCTAATAAAAATAAACATAAAATTTCTTAATAAAAAGGGACCAAAACCTTAAGACAAAGGTATTAATCTGTATTTATTATAATTTAGTTGTTAAAGGATAGTGATGATAATGATTATTATTATGTTTTTTGGTTGGTTTGATTAATTTATGTTTTTTAAGTGGTAAAATTTATTATAATGTAATTATTTTATTTTTTTTAAGTAAAAAAAGAGTGTTACCTGCTATATTAAATTGACAAAAATACAGAGACAAAAAGACAGAGAGATGTAGTCTTACTATGCCACCAAATATGTTGCCATTTTATCGGAAACCAGCACATATTGGGGCGAGTGTAGTATGTCTAGGAAGATAGGCTATAATACTGTTTCGCCATCTGTCCTGCCCGAAGGAAACCAGGACAGATGGCAATATATTGTCTTAGCTCTGAACAACAGCGTTATTTAAAACCAAACTAAACAAGAAAAGCTCAAATACCCGGTGATCTGTCACCCTTGTCCTCCTGACATGCAGATTTGGCATGAATGGCAAACGACTGTGCGCACGTTGGACATTTTCACTTTGCTAGAGCATTGGAGTAAGAGTCAAGGAGCAGGTCCAAGTGTTGTCCCATGAGGCAGGCTTTGTGCTCCTGGTCTGCCATTTGGCCTCGGAGTTCGAACACGAGATCCAGATGTGCTGTGCGGAGGACTGGAGCATGCAAATCTCTGGTTACTGCCTCGCCTGAGGTTTCTTTCCCCGCTTCAGCTCGAGCCTCGTCCTTGTCCATGGTGGCTATGTCTATGTGGTGCACCATTACCACATAGGCTCTTTTCGAGACCTCATCCTCGTAGGTCACCTCCTCGACGTAGTAGGTTGGGATGTCCTCACAAAGCTTCCTCCTTTTCGTTTCTATTGCTTGAGGTTCCAGGGTGGTCGCAATATCATCCGGGCACGGTGTTTCCTCTACGTAGCAGATTGGGAACTCTTCGTTAGGCTCTTCCTTCAGACTGCTTCCAGCTTGTATTTCAGGCTCAATTCCCTGAATTTCTTCTTGCTTCATGTCTGTATGAGCTCTCCTCTCCATTGCAGGCTCAGTTACAATGGCATGGAGTGTCATGCAGGCGACTCTCGGTCTCTGCTAGAGGATAGAATTGGCCATCAAGAGTGCGCGCTCGATATGCTGCCTTCTCTATCTATGCTCAGTGCGGGTGTGCCAACCCGAACCGCGGCGAGGCTTGCCTCGCTCCCTTGGCATTGCAGAGGAGGACTGAATAGAAGGCACCCCTTGATTCGACGATATACAAACGAGATTACACCAGAGCTCACCGTCAGCAGGGGGGTGCAGAACAAAAATGAACCAGCTATGTCCAGGCCTCCTCATTTTCATATTTTCGTGGGACGGTAGCACATGGCTCCTCCTTAACTCTGTCATAATGAATGAGTGCAGTGCTGGCTCTTTCGCACGAGGGAGAAGTCCCACCTCCGTAAGTCTGTTGTAATGGCCTGCTACCATCTTTAATTCTGAAGGGATGGGGAGCAGCCTACAACATTTAAGCCGTGATTCAATGCTAAGCCGAGTGATGAAGCTGGCCTACGTATCACCCCATCCGGGAATTATAATGTAATTATTAAACCATGATAATAATATTTATTATTATTATTATTATTTATAAATATTTATTGATTTTTCATCTTTATTTTAAAAAATCACATTATTTAAAAATTACAAAACAATTTTTTTTAAAACTAATTATTTATTTTAAATAATATATAACTTATATTTAAAAAGTAAATATAAATAATCAAAATGGAATGATGGCTTGAAATCTCTACTACATTATTAAAATTGGGTAATGGTAATTAGTGTAATTCTATCTACTAAATATCTAGATTCGATATATATGAGAAATTGAAATAAAAGTTTCCATATTTGAAATAAACGTTTAGTGCATGCCTCATCCAAAAGCTGGGGCAAGTAGCTCGGATTCCATATCTTGATAGTAATCTACAAGGACACGATCGAATGTATTTAGAGGTTTTTTCACTTATGTGGAATTTTTAAAAAAATCATTTTTATTTTTCCACAATAAAAGATGGTTTCAACACAAACAAGATGGGAGGCAAACTAATACTCTAGATCTCAAGGGAGGAGTTTTTGTCCTCTTTGAGAACAATCTTTCTTAGGCATTTTGACCTGTTTACATTGGTGAGATCATTGATTCTAAACACCTAAGTAAGTGAGCTTTTTATTTTCAAGGAGACCTCATTATTAATAATCATTAAGGAGATTTAGATTATAAAATAGTTTATAGATAGAGGATTTATTTATTAGAAAGATGTATTGAGAGGAAATTCAATAAAATGATTTTGGAAAAAAAATATCAATATTTGATGAAATTTAAGAGTATTTTTTAATATCCCATTTTGTTGACTTAGTCACAACCCTAGTTTTGATCTATTCTTCTCATCACCAACTCTAAGAGGAATGTAAAACAAAATTGAAAAAGATGTCAAAAACAATGAAGCACCAAACTTGGTCAAAAATAGCCCTGGCCGAGTTGGAAAATTCAAACTTGTTCTTAAGCTCAAGCCAAGAAAACTAATCCCCTGTGTACTTGTCGAAGAGAATTTTGGTTGAGATAATGTCTTCTCAATAAACCGTTGAGAATACGAATATTCGACCAATCATTTGACATCATATTTAGTATCAAGTCCACTATATTAATAATAATTAAAAAATAAGTGTGAGCACCTTCGAAGCCTCTTACCACTCTGGCCGTGAATGATACATTTTAACACATTTTCCCCTTTCCTTGGTATGTAGACCACTCATGGGACATTTAATGTAAAATATTTGCAAGTTGATATATTTAATTTATTTTAATTTAAAATAATAATACTAATAGTTTATTTTAATTAATTAAAATAAGTATAAAGATTTATTAATTTTTTTTTAATATATTAACATAAATAAATATAAATATATTAAATTAAACATTATTATAATCTATTTTAATAATTTCCACACATAAATCATGTGGTTAATAAAAAAGTTATATCTACTAAATAATATTAGTAATGTATCCAAAAATTTTTTTATTAAAAAATTAGTAATAATAATACACAATCTCATATCTATATCTAAGTGGTTAATAGAAAAGTTGTATCTACTAAATAATATAAGCATTTATATACAATCTCATATCTATATACAAGTGGTTAATAAAAAAGTTGTATCTACAAATAATATTAGCATTCATATATTTGTGTAATTTGTTTGAAATTTGTCTTTAAATTTTCAATTTATTATAGAGAATCAATATGAAATATTATTTATGTCCGAAATATTTCAACTTAAAAGGAATAGATAAAAACACAACATTATTAATAAGCAATAATTATAAATTTACCTCAACCATATATACATGATGATACCTTAACTATTTGCCCACTAATTTGTCATACATAATTGTCTATACCTACTTTATGACATGGATAAATTTGATCATACATTAAAAATTTAAGACAATTTATTTTGATCTTAAGTCTAGAAGCCCACATAACAATATCCAGACCTCATTATTTTCTCGGGGTGCAACACAAGTCCCAACTCCCCTTATACAAGCCATTGTCACTAGAGTTGGCTTTATATACATGATGATACCTTAACTATTGGCCCACTAATTTTTCATACATTATTGTCTATACCTGATTTATGACATGGATAAATTTGATCATACATTAAATATTTAAGACATAATTTATTTTGATCTTAAGTCTAGAAGCCCACACAACAATATCCAGACCTCATTATTCTCTCGGGGTGCAACACAAGTCCCAACTCCCCTTATACAAGCCATTATCACTAGAGTTGTTAGCTTATTGAAAATTTCTTATAGTTATTTGCAACCTTTGAAAGGCTTTCTTGGAGGGTACCCAACATTAGGAGTAATTAATATGGATACAAAGGCCAACGGTTTTGTGATCCATTTTCCTACCTCAATCTTCTCAACCCTTTATGCCACCACTTCCCATACAACCTTAGATGAGGATATCATGCGAAATTTCCAATGTAAAAGCAGTTCTCTGTGCATATATAACATATACATTAACAACCCCTGGATGGGGTGATAGTGATGTTGTTAGTGGCATTATGAAGTTGTCCCAGACACTCATGAGGTCGTCCTCCGCTCGAGCCTCGAGGCCCCACTTGGAAATATCTCCCCACCATCGTAGCATGCATGGATGAATGTTGGAAGGTGCATCGGATTTGGGAGTTTATTTCTCTTTGGTGATAGTAAATTTCCTTGTACTAGAATTGATCTCGATGCTTCAGTCTCTCGTTTTGGAAATGAATGCTTTGCGAACTGATGGGCTACGAAGATGGGCCATCATTGTCAGTTTTCATGGCCATTGTAGGCCTCCTCCAAGGGATAATATTGAACATTAAAAGGATTTCCTGGTGTCAGAATCCACTCTTGAAGATCCGTGTGTCCTATGGTTCCTAGTGTATCCCCTAGTTCCTTGGGTGTGTCCTTTGATACCTTGTGCGTGTCCTTTGGTTCTGTGTATATTCATGGCCAAAGATGGCCCCAGTTGCAGAGATCGTAGGCGATGAGGTCAACTTCTTGTTTAGAGGGATTAGCAAGGAGCAGAGGAGTCTACATGTGTTTTTCACACTTGCATGCCATTGAAGATTAAGGAAGATATTAACCTTGTAGAAGTTGAGGTTCACTTAAATCAACACTTCATCCAGGATGAGGATGTGGATGAAAAAATTTATCCATGTGTTCTAGACACTGGTTCATCCAAAACTAGGGTAATGAAATATCATAAGAGGGTGGACCTTTACTGCAAAATGAAATCCATGATGTGCAAGGTTCCGGTGGAAAGGAATGGAGCTTACAACAAGATCCTGCTCTAGTTGGATGACATGCAACTACGATTTAAGGCATATGATTACAAAGTGTCTTTGCTAGAAGAAAACATGGTGGGATTGGACTTCTCCAAGATACATGACACCCAACAATAGTTTCCTGAAGGTCATGCAAATAATCCTCCTATCTGATTTCTTGAATGTTATGGTTACTAGATTTTTGTTTTTTTTACTATAGAGGAAGAAATGCTCTGGCCTCTCCCTTGTCTAGGTGTCAGGGCATCTAACAATGGTCTTGTTGTTTTAGACATTTTGAATGTAGTTCATGGTTTCGGTGTCTATGCATTTCATGGTCTCACTCTTTATCATTGAACATTTGGACAAACAAATTACTCTTATGTTGTTGGTCTAATTTCCCTAGTGGCAAGCTAGCAACATAGACCATGTAATTTTTTTCTCTGTTAATATAAAATTCCATTGACTAGATTACAAAAAAACATATACATTAACATAAACAAAAACATAGAAGTTAATCATTACCATAAAAGTTAAGCATTACCATAGAAGTTAAGAATTAGTTGAATCATGAACTTAAATAAATGCATGGGAAAAGGCATAAACAATAACATGTACCATTTACCAACAAGAATAAAAATGATTGATGATATGAATTGTAGGATTGACCATTAATTTATATAAATAGTACACGGTAACATAAATAACAAGATTTTAATATGCTCACTTCAACCTCAGATATTCCAATGGAAGTTCGTCACAACAAATTTTAATATGCTACTATGAATGCAATGAGGCTATACTTTATTGCACAATTATTTGACTAAGTATGATATTTGAAGTGTGAGAGAATTCATAGTAGTTGTTGTGGGAAGTTTGTTTGGAGTTGCAAATGCATGTTAAACGAGGCTGGTAGGTTTATAGAGTGAAAATTGTGTGTGATAGTTTCCCTAGAACAATGAGTTGTTATGTGAGTTTGCATATGTAAGCTAGCATCCCTGGAGTCCCTAGCAATGGATATTCCTATCCAACCTGTGCTAGAGCCCTGGAGGGAAGTGGAAAGGCCTGAGGGAATGTGTGCAGTGAAGAAGGATCCCATTCCTTGGGTTGTGTATGTTGAGGGGAAGAGAGTTGGTGGATTGAGACACCTTCTTTTGCGGGATCGTAGCCCCAGCTCAGGGGTGATTTACTACTAATATTTGGATCAACAAATCTATGATTGGGAGGAACGTTTGTCCCCCTATAGTCGGTTGCTTTTTTTCTATTAAAATGATAAGTGTTTGATCTTTGTTTTGTATTTTTAATAATGGGTTTAATTGATGTACATAAACTCTGAGTTTTTAATAATTTATTTGTTGTTATTGGAATTTTAATTTAGTTGCATTCATGGTTTGAAAGTTTTTTTATATGCATGAGTGTTTAAGCATATTGGATTGTATTTAATCTTAATGGTATCAAAAAAAAATTGATGGGTTTATTAGCGGGGGAACTATAGAGTGGTATCAGAGCTATAGTTGCAACACCAAGATTGTATGGTTGTTTTACAATAGAGAAGATATTAATCTGTATGTAGTTTTTGGGTGAAAATTGTTTTTTTCCCAGCACATGAAAATCGGGTCAAGGCCCTAAAATCCGAAATTTTGTTGTTGATGTTGTTCTATGGTGGTTGATTTGGCCCCTAATTGGTTGAATTTGACTAAACATATGAGTCAGGTGTATTCCACGACAATCACGAATTTGTGAGCCCGAAAACGTGAAAATCAACTAAGTGTTGGAATGTTTTTTCATTGTTGATATAGTGTGTATCGACAAAAGAAGTAAATATTTTTTTGATACAATGTGTATCAACAAGCAACGAATATCTTGTTGAGAAATCGACAAGGAAGAGTTTCAACAAGAAAATGTATCAACAAGCAATGAAGATCTTGTTGAGCAATCGACAAGGAAGAGTTTCGACAAGAAAATAAGATAACTCGCCAAAACGTTGGTGAGAAAAGGAAATAAATCATCGATACGTCGGTGAGAAAAGGAAATAACTTGCGATACGTCGGCAATAAAATAGATTAACTCGCCAAAATGTCGACATGAAAAGGAAACAATTCATTGAAACGTTGGTGAGAAAAGGAAATAACACGCCAATACGTCGATGAGAAAATGAAATAGCTCACTAAAATGTCAGTAAGAAAAGAGAAAATATTGCCAATACGTCGACAAGAAAAGAGAATAACTTGACAATACATCTACTAGAAAAGAAAATAAGTGGCTGAAACGCTGAAGAGAAAAGAGAATAAATCACCTATACGCCAACGAGAAAAGAAAATGAGTGGCCAAAACGTCGACGAGAAAAGAAAATAAGTCATTGGTGAGAAAAGAAAATAAGTAGCTGAAACATTGGCAAGAAAAGCAAATAGGTGGCCAAAGTGTAGGCGAGAAAAGAAAATAAGTTGTCGATGAAGAATGTGGTTTGGAAACCAATAGATCACTGAGGAAAAGGCATTACGTCACTAATATGTCGATGAAGAGAAGAGAAAGAGAAGAAAAAAAGAGAAGAAGAGAAGAGAAAGAGAGGAAGAAGAGAATGAGAAGAAGAGAGGAGGAAAGGGAAAGAAAAATAGATATTTTTACAAAAAAAGTCAAGAGCCAAAAACTTGTTTGGGCCATAGCGATAGTAGCTTAACTCAGTTCCAGATGAAATTTAAGGGGTCTGCCCATGGTAATGAGGCATACAAGAATTCTAGTGAGGGCCACTAGCTAATTATACATTCATTTTTGAAAAAATGTGAAATAGTGACTTTTGAAGATCTAGGTCGTGCTCAGTAACTAGAGCCTGGATAATGATAAAAATTTTACATATAGCTCAAAATGAAGGCATGGATATACCCATTTGGGATCCTGGAAAATTTCAAAGGGAGTTTGTGTGGAGATGCTTAAATAGGGAAAAATCCACTATTCTCGAGTGCATTTTGGGGATTTTTGAAAACTTCAGAGGAAAAGGGACCCAAGATCACCTATCTAGAAAATTTTATCTACTTGACTTTTTTTCTACTCAGCAATCCAATTTTTTTTTTCGTGAGGATATTTTTTCCATTTTTGCTTTGTTTGGGAGATAACCATTTTTAGCCATTTATGGCAAAAAAATCCATGTTTGGAAAAAAGGGAAAAGGACAAAATTGCCAAATCTAGATTGATGCAGATGTTGAATGGAATGTTAGATCCTAAATATGATAGTTGGTGTGTATTCAAAATCATAATATTAGTTCTCAGCACAAAAATTTTGTCGGTTATCGCTATATTTTCTTCTACAATAGGAAGAAGTCATCCCTTGAGATATTTGGTACTAGTGAAATAGGTGCAAAAAAAGGAGTAAAATTGTTGATTTCATAAAGACATAAATTTCATCTCAGAAATCAGTTTGAGACATGAGTACATCCATCAAAAATATAATTCAGAAGGGAATATGTTTGAAATCTCATAATTTTGATTATTTTATGAGTGTTCTTCGAAAAATCAAGGAAAACGTGATTTGTAGCTTAAATTATTTACAATTTTATAATATGCTTAACTCTAACAAACAATTTTTGCATGCACATTCCTTGCATAATTAGAGGTACATGAAAACATATCTAGTTCCTATATGAGGATTGGAGATATGGAGGACTCATAGTGATCTTACAACCATGAGGAGAAGGTCATAGGCTTACATGTCAGCATGAGAAATGCAAAGACCGAGTCCAATGGGCATAGAAGTAGGGTGGAGCTAGTGGAGCTAGTTGAAATTATGAGAAGATTGCAGAAGGAAGTAAAAAGTATAGATAAGATAATGAAAGAATGATAAGAGTTCAATAGGATCTATTGCAAAGTTTGAACATATTGTAGAGACAAGTGAATAAAGATTTTGGCACAAAGAAAACATCCAATGCAAGGAAACTAGCGACCTCCAGATCTTATGATAGGAAGGATAACCATGGGGGATCACAATAGTGAAGGAGTGTTAGTAGACATCATCATCATCATCATCATTCATCAAGACACTTGAACAAAAGGGCACATGCAGATTCAATGTCGGAGAGCATCCCAATTGTGTCCCCTGTCAAATATAAGAGGAGGAGGCCTCAGACAAATATTTTGCAAGGAGAGCTCAGGAAAATAAAGCCATCCTCATTTGATGGAGAGAATAGGTTGAGAGACAATGTTGAAGTCTTGTTTTCAGGCATGAGAAAATATTTCTAGTTGCATCATTACCCATCACATGTAGAAGCCACAACTTCTATTTACCATCTTCAAAGAAAAGCATATATCTAGTGGGATCATCTCAAGTAGATTAATCACATTCAAGGGAAGAGGATCTCATGGGGGAAATTCAAGAGACATTTGCAACATAGATACTTGTCATAGCAGTAATATGGCATGAAAATGCAAGAGTTCTTTGAACTCAAGCTTGGACGAATGACAATGGATGAGTATGAGAAGAAATTAATGGAGCTTCTAAGGTACATGGATTTCATTAGGGACAAGAAGGTAAAAATTCATCGGTTCCTGAGTGGTTTTCCATAATTTTACAAAGACAAAATCCAATTTGATGAGCCTATAACCCTAGAAGAAGCCATTATGAAGGAAAAACATTTATATGAGCAGAACAAAGGAAGGTCATCTTTCAAAAATGCTTGTGATGATAATAAGAAAGGCAATATGGATTAGAGAAAGAAAGGATTCAAGCCACCTTTTGTTAGTAAAACTCTCAAGCATATCAGCAAGGACAATTAGCATAGGGTGAACATAAAATTACAGATTCCTTGGGGAAAAGGCCAATGAAGTATCTTATAAAGTGTTGGGGATGTGAAGGAGACTACTTGTTTAAGGATTGTCCTCACAAGGGAGATAAGATGAGGACTATACACAACATTGAGAAAGTTGATACAATGGATGATGTGGGAAGGAGCATGCCAAGGATTTTTGTATCCTTGGAAAATATATAAGCATACTACCAATTCCAAATGATTAAGGTAGAAGGTAAGATTGATAATCAACCCGTAGTTATTTTGATTTATTCTAGAGCCATTCATAGCTATATAGATAAAAAATAGTTGAAAATATTAAATCAAAGAGATGTAAAAATGAAAAGTATTGGTTGGTTCATCTAGCCACTGCGAGCAAGAGGAAAATCATTGACCTTGTCAAGGATTGCTCAACTAGAATGAATGGATTTAGCAATAAGGTAGATTTAAACATCATACCACTTGGGTGATGTATGATTTCTTAATTGGTATGGATTGGTTGGACAAGAATCGTGTTGTCCTAAATTGATACAAAAAGGATTTCACATGCCTTGATGAATAAGTGAGCTTGAGGATGGTGCAAGGTGTTCTGAGACCTATGTTCATCAAAGAGATTTCGACATTGCAATTGAAAATAAGTTTTAGGAATGGGTGCCAGATATATGCTCATGTGGAAGAGTTAGTGTTATGGGATTTTTACCTTGTGACCTTGGGTCATGCCACAATAGATCGAGACCATATATAAAATACATAACCTACCCTCACATACAATAATGCTATAAGAAAATAACTACTTTGAGGAGAGAAGGAGAGAAAGAGAAAAGGAGACACTTCACACCTTGTATCCTATGCATGATGTCAATCCTTGATTTCCACCTTTGATGTTTCTCTTGATCTCTAATGGTATCAACCTGCAAGAGAAGACCAAGTCTATGATGCAACAAGGTAGTTATGAATTCAAAGCATACATATAATGTGCAAAAAATCAAATATATGAAGCAAATTAACATATATCAATACATTGAATCAATTTACACATGTATTGAGGGAAAGATAATTCTTTTATTGAAAACAGTGTAAGTGGGTAGTTACAACCTGACTCTAACTACCGACACTACCCCGAAGCCAACCATCCAGGTTCCTCCACTAGTCCTTCAAGCATCAACTCAACATGATGGCTCTTCCACAGATGACTCAGAAGGGATAGGAACACACCCTACAACCACATATGGGAAAGGAAGGAATTCTAGAAAACAAGTTCTGGATCAAGGGGATGCTACTCAGAGGATCAAGGAAAGTACGGAAGCTTGCAAATTCGCTAGTATAATCTTGCACCTAGGTTTTCCTCCTCATCCATGTTCTCAAATGTGACTTTATACCATCCTCAAGGGGTTGAGGTGGTTTTATTCCATTGTGTATAAGCTAAAGGAAGTTTGGGAACGATCCTAAACAAAAAATCCAACCGAAAAATGTGGAATATTTTATTTTTTCATATTTTTTGAGGGCATCTGTGGGTTGTAAACTAGCAAGGCACAAAAATTCGTGGTTTGCACATGGGTGACCCGTGTATGGAAAAAAAAATGTTGTATTTTAGATGAGTTTGATGAACTTGGAGGATGGGATTTAAGTTTGCAAGATAGGGAAAAGGGATAGGCCATATCACAAATGAAATTGTTGTGGAAATTTGTGGTATAACAGATGCCCCCTAATATGTGAGGTCGGAAGGGAAACTAATGGCCAAAATACATTATAAATATGAGGTGAGGATGCATTGAAGTAGATCCAATGAAATTTTTTGAACAATTGATCCAAGAATAGAAACCGCCAACAGAGATCAAGTGAGAGTATTCTTTTCCCAAGTCGGACATACCCATGCTCATGAGTGATGTAAGGATGGCATCCAAATCAAGAACACTGTAGATCCATGGAATATATGAACGTATGATTGATGTCCATGGAAAAAAACAATACATAGTGGATCCATGTGATAGATATAAATTAGCAATCATGGCCACAATTAATACACAGTTGATCCATGCAAAATGTAGATCATAACCGCAGATGGATACATAGTGGAGCTATGTCTCAAAATCAAAATCAGAGGATATATGGAACCAATGGAATGAACAATTTTATCCTTTGTAAGTACCAATGTCTGAGAGGTGATAAAATATGTTAGGTAGGATCATAAAAGATATTATGCTCGTACTTCACCTAAAGTATTCAAATTGATTCGCTAAGGTATGGGTCTACACCATGTGAATAGATGTGTTGGGGTCGAACATAGTGAGACACAATTTTATTACTGGTCATTGATGTATACCATTAAAAAATGAGAGACAACCCACCAATGATGATAATGGGCATCAGGGTACCATGGTACAATTTAACAAGTGTGAATAAATGAGTCGGTGTTGAACACCTGGTAGAATCTATCGATCTAGGGAGATTGATGTATTCCAACTGACAATAGTGAGGGAACCTTCCACTGATGACTGCAAACCCAAAAATAACACAAATGACTCTATATACTTGTCCCAGAGCAAGATGTACTTGAGTCAATATGAAGAGATCCATTGGAAGGAGGGCATTAAGGAATCCCCCATCATCCAACATGAGGGATAGCAGAAGGCCAAATATTTGGAAGGACTCAGACAGATAGAATGTAAGGACCACACCGAGCTACAACTTTGACATGCACCATATGGAATAGCACACGATATAGACTCTTTGAATAGTATCCACTAATGGAGACTACTGACAAATATGAGGAATCCACCAATGGGTTCATATGGAAACCAAGGCACTGCATGAATCCCTATGTGTGATTATTTTTGTTGATGTTGAACACAAGGGAAACCACTCAATCATCGACCAATGATGGTTTTCCATCTGTTGAGTGCAAGGTCACGTATCAATGATGGAAATAGTCCCAGGGTGCAACTCTAAGTCATACTCTCATATCAATGTGTTGGAGTCGATAAGAACAAACCCGCCAACAAGAAGTCAATGGGGAACTTCTATACTAGAATGAGTGAGATACAAAGATACTTGTGATGATGAGATGTACTTGACTGACATAGGAAGACCAAATTGAAAGGTCAGAGACTTTCTGTAGAATGGTTGAATCACGATGAAACTCCCCTTGAACAAAAGAACGACACATGGTGTGACTTAGGAAACATGGAATATAAATTGGGATACATTCGTGATATAGGAGGAATAAATAAATGATCCATATGGTTGGAATAATAACTAACCATAGGATATTATGTTAAAAAATGAGAAAAATTCTCCTAAAGCCATACTAAGCCCAAAATATTGAGACAATGACTCAAATATTGTGCTTTGTTCAAGGGTAACAAAACTGCTACCAACAAAAGAGATAGATGATTTCCCCCCTTCTTTTTACTTCTTTTTATTTATTTATTCTTTTTCATATTATTAAAGATTGAAAAAGAATAAAAGAATGCTATAGTACAGTGGAGGAAATGAGTGTCGTGGGAAAGAAAACTAGTTCCAAAGTGAAATGAACATACCTATGCTCAATACAAAGAAGCATGTGTAGGATAAGGATACTCAGGGGAAAGTCTGCTCCATGGATAAAGGTGTCGAGTTGCAAAGGAATAAATTGCAAGGCTAGCGATTGTTAGGAATGCATAAACAAATGATTCAACAATAGCAAGTTGAAACAAACATTAGGCCTAAAAGCATGAGCGGTAAATATAAAATGAAATTACAACTCAAAAAAACTTTGGAAGCCCCACTGGTGAATTAGCTAGAAAGATATTGAGAGGAAGTCATGAGGCTTCAACACAAAGGCATGGAGGGACTACATAGGGCTTCTGCGCCTACAAAAAATACTGCAACATGGGTGTCAAAATCCCAGTGAGGTACTAACTAAGAAACCCATGGAAAGGTAAGCTCTACCATCCGTAAGAGACACCTTTAAGAAACTTGAGAGGTGTAGTTCCGATAACAAATGGGGTTGACTCTATGGAATATATTTGGTCGATACGGATAGATGCATTGTGTAGAAGAAAATGGAACCTACTCTATATGCTAGTAAAGAACACAATACCTGTTGAAGAATCTGAAAAAATGCCAACATAATTGGTGTATATGAGAGGGAGTCTTGTGGGTAATGTCCAGAAAAAGTCTGAGAAGAAGATATGAGGCTTCAACGTGAAGTCATGGTGGTACTAAACAAGACTCCTGAGTCTAACAGAAAACTTGCAGCATGAGCACCATAATACAAAGTGGTTCTAATCTAGGATGCTCATGGAAGGTAGGCTCTACCATAAAAAAGACGACATTTTGAGCAGAGAGATGGGTTCATGTCGCTAGTTAATGGGATCGACCCTAAGGCAAAGTGGAGATCACAACTGTTAATGCAAAAATTGCATGGTGTATAAGACCTATTCCAAAATGACAGTTATACGAAAACATTGCCTGCCCAAAGTCTTGAAAAAGACTCGGTCAACCGAACATGACCAAAATATACCCAAAGTATAATTCTACAACCTAAAAAAGAAACCATAACAATACAACACTTCATCGATATTAGTTCAATTGAGGAAAAAATGATAAAACTATGGAAAAGTGGGTTTTTGAATCACATAAATAGTAATAATTTACCAATTACCATACCATTTTCACCATTTTACCCAAAATTGCCAAAAATTGACCAAAACCCTCTTACCTTGGGTTGGAGATTATGAGAGATTAGAGCGACAAAAACACGTGTTATCTAGACCAAGTAAGTTCTTTTTACCTCTCTTTCAACTTCATCCATTAATGTATTAAGTTTTCAAGAGAAATCGAGGGGTGCCCCCCCCTTCTTCTCATAGCCTCTGTGTATTCGTGATTTGCATTGAGGTGAATAGTGGATATCCACGAGTTCAGCAAAGGCAACTCAACTCGCGGATATCCACAACAATCTAAACTATGGCCTTGAGAAAGCTATGAATGAAATGAAAAAATTAAAATATTAATCTATTTTATCCCTTTCATTTTGCAGGATGTTATTCCAATGGAGAGAGCGTGAGCATGAGGAAGTTGACAATGTTGTGGTTGACTATGCTTATGCCACAAATTCTCTTCACCAAAGCAAAATGTGTAAATTTTTCCTAACAATTGGCATGCAGGCACAAAGGAGGTTGCTTAATATCCTTATAGACTATTAACACCCAGATGCAGAGACATTCATGCTTGATGGTCAATTATTTACCATCACCATGGACAATATTTACTTCATTACTAGTCTATCTCGGAGAGGAGAAGTGGTTAACCTCAAAAATAATGCAGGAGGTGGCATGACTATCAATTAGTATATAGTCACATATTGTGAGGATGGGATTGAGAGAATAAAGACTCAAATACCTATCAAGAACGTCGTGAACTTGAGTCTCAAAGTGATCCTCTACACGATGACATAGATTGTAGGATCAACATCCTTGCATATAGATTCACGGTCTTAGATACAATATGGTGTTGAATGTTTGAGGCCAACAATGTTCGATTGGAGCACCGTGATGCTCCCCTACTTGAAGACCCAACTAACAGATTGTAAATTGTGGAACAGAAAAAACTTTGGGTTTGGAAGGGTCCTTTGTGCTTTCTTTTTTGACAGAGTACCGGGTATTATCCCGAGATATTTTGTCAAAGAACACCAATGAACATGGCCAACCTTGATATGATGGAACAAATTACTTGCACACTTAGGAGGGGGAACAATGTTCAATCCCTTTGATGATGGTTTCTTCGATTGGTGGGCTAGTTAGATACCTACCATCGATGGTTATCCATATAGTGGGATAGACTTTTCCCAGGATCTGAATATGATTATTTTTCCTAGCACAACACTTGGCGATATAAGTAAAATTTATCTTTTGTATTATTTAATTTTTAAATTTTTGATTAGATTTAACTTATTAAAAGGAAAAATAACTTGTCTTTTTTATAAGATCCATATTACTAAAATGTGTCCCTTGGATGTGAAAAAAGAGCCACCAGTGAGACAAACTAACTTTCCATGACACAGGCGTCAAGGATGAGGGGAAGCAGAGTCCAGTGATGATGTTGTTAGGACACAATAGAGCATGGGGAGGAAAATGGAGGCCCTCAGATTCTCTATCCCTATGGACATCATAGATGATATGCCAGTGGGGATGAAATGACATGTTATTGGTGTACACCGGATATCGGTCCACCTTTTTCTTTGTTTAGAAAATGTCGTAGTATATTATGGTAGGGCTCATCAGCCTTAGGCCTAGAATTTTTATGTGCCAAGGGAACCATTTTTTACTTCTAAACATTTGGGGATAATATCCCAGTTTTTGTACTATGTACCTCCTAATCGTTATATATATATATATANATTCTAATCTACTTGGACATAATGAATATTTACATTAAGGTTATGTTCCCGTGTTCAATGATGAAACAAATGCCAATCTATAATGTAATTAGCATATGTGTCAGTTACTATATTAGACTTCCTAGGAACATGTATATATGTACTGAAATCAAAAGATCATTCCAGGAGACGTACTCTAAGGAAGCAACGTAACAAGACCAGATCACGGATATGGTATAAACCATTCAACTGTGACACAACCAATTGAGAGTCTAAAAATACATGGAGTGATAAAATTCCATATGAAAAAGCATCTCAAAAAAGTAAAATAATGGCAATGTACTTAGCTATATTATTGGTAGTCTCCCAAAGACAAACACCCCCAACAAACACTAGTTGGTTAGTGGGCAAATAAATCACCCAAGCAATGGATGTGAGGTTTTGAGTGTGGAAATTGGAACCATCTGTGAATCTAACATAAATTGAAAAATCCCATAGCATCTTCCATGCTGCAGAAGCACCACCATTAACAATGTGGAAAAAGCAAAAGAAACCTACACAAACTATATACAAAATTAAACAATAATTACAAGAGAACTAGTACTTGAGTCGCGAGGCTCAAGCATAGTATTTTTTGAGGTAGAGCTCATTTATAGGATTTGGAAACACATTTCCCTTGTAATCACCTAGCTTGTAAGCCCCTTTTCCCAATACACGACTTACGATATATGGACCGCACCACAAGGGGTTTCATTTTCCCACTCCTAAGACATCCTTATCCTGGTCATATACCAAAACAAGGTCACCTTTAGAGAACACCCTAGGATGAAAAAACTTGTCATATTAGGACTTGACACATTTCTTATTTTCTTCATTTGATAAAGCAACATATCGATGTTCTAAGTAAATAAGACACTCTTCAAGTTGAGTCATTCCAGGGAGGATCTCAACAACAATTTTTAACAAAGGGATTTCTCATTCAATCGAAAAAACTGCTTCTACTCCATGAACAAGTTGAAAAGGAGAGAAGCCTATTGCATTTTTTATAGAGGTCTAGTAGGCCTACAATGTCAGATATAACATTAAATTCCAATTTTATCTGGTCAAGTTGAAAATTATTCTTAAAATGGTTTCCAAGGATTTGTTAACGACTTCAACCTAACAATTATTCTAAGGATAATAAGGAGACAAATTCTCCTGCCTAAAACCTAGTTTTGATGCTAATTCAAACATCATGCAGTTCTTGAAGTGAGTTCCATATTCAGTGATAATCTCTTTCAAAACTCAAAACCTAGCTATGAATTGATTGAAAATGAAAAGTGTTGTTGTTTCCCCATTGTTAGCGATTGTTGGCATGTATTTTCCCCACTTTGTAAAGTAGTCAACTGCCACTATGATGCATTGATGCCCCATAGACGAAACTGGGTGGCATGTCATAAAATCTACTCCCCACTTCGTGAATGGGCCAACAATAATAATGGGAAACATGGGAGTAGGGTGCATGTGCATCCTTTTAGTAAAGATTTGACAGGGATGGCATTTCTTGATTGCTTTGAAAATATCTTTAAAGATTGTTGGAGAGAAGTACTCGAAACGCAAAATCTTATGGGTTGTTTCCAACCATGATAAGTGACTGCCACATTCTCTTCTATGGTAGTCATTCAAAAATAACTCTGCTTCCTCGTGAATTAGGCAATGATGGAGAATTGAGCCCACCCCTCGTCGATACAAAGTGTCGGCGATAATGAGGTAATTATTAGCTAGGTAGAAAATCCACTGCTGCTCATCTGACGAGAAATGTGGAGGGAAATTCATAGTTTGGAGATATACAATGATATACCCATACGAAGGATCAGGCGAAGATATGAGGAACATATTATCATATAGAAACAAGTCAATAAATTTGTTATCCTCATTCTCTACTAGGAACTCTGACATAAGTTCGACAAAGGATAACAGTTTCTTGGACTTGGCAGAGGAAAAATCCAAATCGAACTCGGGAAGAACAATAATCCATTTGTTGTGTTTCTCTCCAATGATTCGCTGATTCAAAACATACTGAAAAGGATTAATGCCAACGATGAAGGTCATCTTGCATAATAGAATATAGTGTCAGAGACGTTGAACAACATGGAATGATGCTAAGGCTAGTTTCTCGACATGAGAATAATTTAGTTCTGGACCTAGCAAGGCATGACTCAAGTAATAGATGACATGCTCCTAGAGCTCACCATCTTCCTGAACTAATACCATGCCAATCGAAGATTCAAATTGATGCAGGAGCATCTCAAGGTCATGCAAGCATAGCCAATAGCGAGACAACGCGGAGATAATAGACAATTGGAAAAGCACCGAGAACATTTTTTGAAAATGTTTTGAAATATTAATGAAGTCATTAAGTGGAGGCATGCTTTTATTATTGTAAAATGACCTTGAGCGATCCACTCTCATCCATAGTAGATAGGAGCCTTTATGTGTAATGAATGTAGGTAGATAGAATTTAATGCTTAGATTAGATAGTTTTAGAGCGCAAGAGGGAAACAGGATATAGACACCCTCATTGTGTAGCTGTAAGATTATTATTATGATTATGAGCATAGAGCATAGAGAAGAGAGCAGAGAGCTGTAGTTGAAAACACCCATGTACAAAGATTTGAATTAATAGAAAGAGCTTTGATTCAAATTCATGGTGTCGTATTTGTTCTCTGATACGCATGTTGAATGTTATGCTCATGGATGTTTTACTTTCTGTTATACATTTTCTTTATATGTTGTGTATATGATTTCATGCTTTGTGTTTGAAGTCTGAGAGAGAGTAAGGAATGAGTTTCAATTG
Organism: Picea engelmannii; assembly: GCA_009831015.1. Classification (NCBI taxonomy): domain Eukaryota; kingdom Viridiplantae; phylum Streptophyta; class Pinopsida; order Pinales; family Pinaceae; genus Picea; species Picea engelmannii. The sequence continues at coordinate 172,049 of ML795406.1, forward strand.
TTTCTCTATCTGATCAAGAGTTCTTGCAAGGAGTGCAGTGAAGTTGTCCGCAAGGAGTGCGTTGATGAGAGTTCATAGTTTTATCTTTGAAAGCTCAGGAGGGTTAACGTTGTTCTCATTCTCACAGAAGTGCAAGTTGAGCACAAGAGCCATGCAAGGAGTGTGCAGGCCGAGTAAAGTTCTAGAGCTTGCGAACGTGAGAAATTGTTGGAGGACTACTGCTGCAGAGAGTGCGCATAGTCGAAGGACTTCAATTCTTTAAAGTAATTGAAGGATTTTCCACAAGGAGTGTGTGCAGGAGTCTTCTTTAAGACTTGGGGTTGGAGAAAAGATCAGGAGGGATAGAGTCTTCGCAGTTGTCGAAGAAAGGAATAGAAGGTTGGTGTCTGGAGACATTGAAAGGAGGTGTCGTAAGTTTGTGTTGCAGGCAGTTAAGTTCCGTGGAAAAGCACTTTGTTTATGAGTGTAGAAGTTCTTGAAGGGAGAAAGGACGGTCGAAATTCTCCGTGGAGAATTCATGAAGTCCAAGCATTTCATTGTTTCGGAGTTTCGTAAGCAAGAGGACCGAAGGCCTTGTAGCAAAGTCGCGAGTTGCGATAAGGTTGCTAACGATTTCAGGATCTCGGCACTTCGGGTGTCGGGGATACAAAGGTGGCATCGCTTGAGGAGAAAAATAGAGAAGATAGTATGAGGGACATGTGGTAGAATCACGAGGTGGGCCCATGGAAGAGACGGGTGGATGCATGTCATCTGTTGAAAGAAGTCAATACCCTGTTGACCTCTCATGCCTCAGGGATTCACAAGACAAGAGCCGAGAGTTCGACATTGAAACTCACGAAGCGGCGAGAAGCGAAAAGTTCTAGAGTTAGGCCTAGCCAATGGTCACATGCGGAAGGCTCTAACAAGAGAAGGAGCATGCCCGTATCGACATTTCGGGTATCGCAAGATTTGGAAGAAAGAGTTGGGAGTTTCGACTCACGAACTCACGAGTGGCGAGTTGTGACAAGTGCTTAGGAACATTGGAAGTTCGGGTCTCGAAAGGTGAAGAGTTGAAGATTTGGGAGGAGAAGTTGTGAAGTCGCGAACTCTGAGGTTCCAAAAATCGTGAGAAACACGACCACATCGTTTGGTCAAAAGAAGGCTGGAATTGAGGCTTCGTGTTAGATCGCGTGAGCTCAATTCGTAAGGACCCATGGAGAGGCACCATTTTGTGTGTGTTGGATTCCCTGAAGAGGAATCAAAGAGTCAATCCGACTCAAGGGTAGGAAGTAGAGTGATCCTGTAGTGGACTGCCGACCCGAGGGCCGATTGGTTCTGCGTCTGCATCACAACTGCTGTGAGATATAACAAGAAATATCTATTATAATCTGAGGGGATAATCAAGGGAGTGGACACCAGATCCTTCTTCAATGCATCGAAAGAATGTTGTGTTGACTCATCTCAATGAAAATGAACCCCTTTCTTTAAAAGGAACATAAAACGTTTTGTGATATTAGCATAGTTTGGTACAAAACATTGAAGAAAATTCTCCTTTCCTTGTAAAATATGAAGTTGACACATTGTGCACAGGGGAGGAAACTATGTTATTGCCTCAACCTTTAAAGGGTCAACCATGATCCCTTTATTTTAAATGATGAATCCTAAGAGACATTGTGATGTTACAAAAAAGATGCATTTGTGTGGATTCAAGTGAATTTGATAGTGGTGACATATTTCGAAGACAAGGTGGAGATGTAAAAGGTGTTGCAATCTATTACGTGAATGGGAGGTGAGAACATCCAAATAAGCCTCCACAATGTGATTAATATCATAAAAGGCGAACATCATCGCTCGCTGAAAAGTGGCTCCAACGTTTTTTTAATGCCAAAGAGAATATTTTTGTACACGAAGGTTCCCCAAGGACAAATAAAAGTCATCTTGTGTTGGTCCTCGAGGTAGATTTGTATATGGTTATAACCAGAAAATCCATCTATAAAAGAGAAAATCTCACTTCCTGCGCACTCGTCAAGAATTTGATCGATGAACGATGTAGGGAAGTTGTCTTTAGGATAATATTTATTCAAATCATGGAAATCCATGCATAGATGAATCATACCTTGTTTCTTATCGAACGACATGGGGTTAGACACCCATTCTGTCAATGGTACTGCGTAGATAAATCCAACTTCAAGCAACTTCTCCACCTGAACTTTGATTGTTGTCGCTTTCCTTGGGTTGACCAGTCACAATTTCTACTGATCAGGCTTAACGTTTCCATAGGTTCGAATCTCATGTTCGAAAATCTAAGTATCTATGCCAAGCATTTCCTCGTACGAATAGGATAAAACATCAAGAAATTATTTGAAAAGTGTTATATATTGATGAATTTCATCTTGAAAACAATCCTCTCCAATAAATACGTTTTCAACAACATGAGGGGTTCTAGAAATGTTAATCGGGACATTTTTTGATATATTCTCCATATTCCCCTTGGCATAGACATTGTGATTTTCTAAGGGATTCACCATCCAACTATCATTTCCACTCATGACTGACTTAAATTCTCCTCTTTCCACATGACTGATATCAAGGAGGAAATACGCTCGATGATGTATATCCTCCCATGGCCTTTCCAACCCAGTCATTGCCTCAATAATAACCTCGTTTGACGACATGACAATATCAAGACAATATTGAGAATTTGAAGAAATTTGAGCTTAGAAGGGATCAAGGTAATCATAATCTTCCTATGTCTGTGTAAGAGTTTGATCAGCGTATGCAGTAGTGTGGTGAATATCTTGATAAGCGACCTCAGTTGTAGACATTGGCATAGTCATCCTGGCATGAGTGAAACCATCAACCGATTCACACGGTGAGGGTAACACCCATGGATATTGTAGACAAAAATTTATAAACGATGCTACTATCATCACTGAAGTTGGGGAACTCAAATTTTGAAATTCGATCGAGGTGGCACGAATATAAGATACTGGTGCTAGGAACTTAAAAGTTCCCATGAGAAAAGAGCACATTCCAACACCAATACTTTAAGTTGTTGACTGAGATTTTTCAATATAAGGAACCATGGATCCCAGATTTTCGGTGGAGCTAGAGAGGTTAAAATCCATTTGATCGATAGTCACAATCCTTCCCTCATGGGGAAATCATAAAATTTTAAAACATCGATGAGATGAGAATTTTCATCGCATAATTCCAAATCCTTCCGAACAACACATTATTGTCGAGCGGTGCATCAAATAAATCTACTTCTATGGAAATAGTCTTTCCTCCCAACTGGACTTGAAAAGAGGAAATGAGGCTATGCATTCTGAGAAATTTTCCATCAAACATGGTTAACAAAGTAGGATAAGGTACGAGCTCTAGAGAGCCCATATCTTTCCAACACGACAAAGACATGAAACAAGTGGAAGCTCCCTCATCTATGACAATCCTCCTGATTACATGTTTTGTGTATACAATGTCAATATGGAAGGATACATGATAAGGAGGGCAAGGCTTCACATCAATAGTGTCAAACTTCATAGTGAGCTGGATGGAAGAATCTGCCACTCCGATTGTGGATAAAAATGCAGTGCGTTGCATGGGGAAACTTTTAAGCACCTCTAAAGCACAAATCACACATGACGTTTGAGCTAAATCCTAAACAATGGAATAGTTGGGTGCAATTCGAGCATTAGGATTATGCAATTCCCATTTGTACACACCCTTTGGTATGTGCAAGATAATTTCCTTCTCAGGTTTTTCTATGTGTAGAGGCATTTGAGGATTAGAATTTTCTTTACCTTTCACTATCAACTCTGGATTACCATAATCATGAGTTTTGGTTAAAATTTCTATCTCCTCTTGCTTTAACTTCGTAGAATTAACCATATTAACGAATGAGAAAGATATGTCCAACAAAGGTGCACTAGAAGTGCCCTCTTGCGGATTGGAAGTGGAAGAGACAACCTGTATATTTTTTCCTTGCGGAAATGAATTTTGCAATACAAAATGATATTGTTGTTGTTTCAAATTTATTAAGCGTTGGGATTCTTCCATATTCGGTAATTGATGAGTAAGGTGATCATCCCCACAAAGCTTGCATGGGAAATTCACCTTTCCCTTTTCATTCTTTCCGCCCTCAACATTCTTATTAGGATTTTTGTCATTGCCCCCACTGCCCTTCTTTCCCTTGCCTTTATTTTTATCTTTGGGTTGCTGAGGACCCTTATGAGTCCTCGATTGCATAGTGTGTACATCCAAGGACTAGGTGATGGGGGTGGTCGAGCTAGAGGTAGGACCAGCCGTAGTTTTTTGAATTGACAATTGTTTCATCTAGTTAGAGACCAGATCTGTGACTTTTATTTGAGAGGAACTGACAATGCCATCGGCATGTGGTGCCAAATTTGGTTTCTATAAGTCGAGAGTTGATCGAGGTGCAATAGGCATGATCTCATAGAGAATTCCTGATTGGGAGTAAATTAAGTCCAATTGTTGCGCTCTAAAAATTCACCGTTCTTTAGTAAATATGCCTGAAGTTTCTACATCCTTAGATATATAAGGAAGCAATAACTTAAGGAACTAGTCTAATAGAAACTATGGAGGAATTGTGGCTTTAATTAAACTCTTCCATCTCCTCTATTCCCAAATATGATTGGAAATATGTGTAGCCTTATCTTTTTCAAAGTTGGCCAAAATATCTATACCACCATCATACCAGATAGGGAGTTGGAAGTGGTTGAGAAAAACCATGGTGAGGTCACCAAACATTTCTTACTTGGACCTCTCTAGTTCTATATACCATTTGACGACACCCAGTGTGAATGTGCACTGGAACAAATGTAACCAGATTGAGTCATCATTGAGAAAATTAGACGAGCGCCATAAGTGAAACGTCGTCACATGATCCTGCAAATATTCGCTACTCTTTCCTTCGAATTTTGGTATATATGAAGGTAGTTTGGTGGCGACTGCAAGACAACTCGGGTCGTGACGAATCGGGTCATTCATCAACTTAGACAAATATGGAAAATGAATAGTTTCCATAAAAGGTAGCTTAGTCTATTTCATCGACTGATTAGTAGCTTGAAAAGAAGGTCTTGGATTGTAATTGGCTCAAGGTTGCCAGGAAGAGTTTGTCGATGGACAAAATCTATGGGTAAAAAATTGTTGGATCTATTTGAATAGAGGATAACCTCCACCCATCCGATTCCTATATGGAAATACAAGGTTTCTCCTTGCAGGCCCTCCTTGCAAAGGAAGTAGTCCTTGCATGGGGTTATACTGACTGAGAAAGGGGTTTCTCCCTGGCAACATTCCTTGCGAACGAAAATACCTTTGCATAGGATTCCATTGGTCTTGGAAGGGGTTTCCCCTATTGACACTCTAGACTTGGTGAAAGGATTACTCCTGAATCCACCATATAATGTGAACAAAGTGGAAGTGAACGACATGCTAGTGGCACCTGTAGAAGTGCCCCATACCCTAAAGGGGTCAGGACTGGAAGATAGGAAATCCCAACTCCCAATGAATGGAAACAATGGAGGAATATGACCTCCACCCCAAGGGATCTCTTGGTAGGGAATTGAATAACTTCCTGCACCAATGTTAGAAACTTGGGACGTTGAATGGGAACCATTCAATACATTAAGCATGCCCATCGACGACATAATGAATGAGAAATCATTTGTTGTCGATGCAAATGGCATGGATACACTCATAGAAAGAGTGGAACCATTGACCAATGGAGCAATGTTGTTGATCAGAGTGACTATGGTGGAATAAACCACACCAGTTGTTGTGTTAGACACACCAGGAGAAAATATCCTGTTGGTGACTATTTTCGAAGTGGGAGTTGTAGGGAATCCAAACCCAGAAACTTGTAGAGTGTCATCCATAACATCCCAAAAAAGAGGGATACTATTAGTAAATTTTGATCTACGAGGCAGAACTTGCACCACAAGTGATAAAAAATTTCCTATTAGAGGAGGGTTGAATGCTAGAGCACATTCTTTAGCTTTGAGATATTCAACAGTTACAACCTTCAATTCTAAAGAATTAAATTCTAAGTGTTTTGTAGCTAAGATATCGACTGGACCAGTCGATACAAAAGTACTGGATTGATCAAGATGACGCCTTAGTGGAGGTGGGGGAGAATTATTTATAACTTCTTCTAGTGGAAGACCTTGAATTCTCCTCAATCTATGAGGTAGTTGATTGGCCACTTTGAGTTGTCAACTCTAGGTGACTATTCACATTCCTTCTTAAAACAATATATGATCACCAAGCACACCACTAAACAAACTCCTGGAGGTAACAACAAGCACAAATCAATTTTTCATTATCCCGGATCAGGTGGATTAGGTCTTGAAAATGTAACAATGACAAAGTAAGTAAGGGACCTTTTGGACAGAGGTACAGGTTGATGAAGTCCCATGGACCAATGAATGAAGCAATGAGAAGCAGTTGTCCCAACCTCCATTGATGATCCTTTTCTGGTGTAAGTACCCATGCTTTGTGGGGAACCCTCCAACAATAGTGAAAAGTGTGATACAAAATATGCCCCAGGTACCACAACAAACCCCCATAGCCACCTATGATATTCCTTGGAAGAGAAACTATGGTTACCGACTCGCATTCAACGTCCGAGGGGACAAACGATAGTCAGGATCAGACGTATTGATAGAATAACAAAGCTCAAATATTTTCCATAGGACCATCTACAAAAGGGCCAGTGTCACTTTATAAAATCTCCATCTAGGTCAGAAGATCTAGAGGAATGATGCCAAGAGGGCTAGTATCACTTTAGGAAACTTTAACCAGGTTCAAAATTTGCAGAGGATTGATGCCAAATGAGTTAGTATCACTTCAAGAAAAACCCCCATTATACGGTCTCTCCATTACACTCGCTTAATCTTTTGAGTGGTTATCTCCTTGGCTCTCCCTTATGCGACCTCATGATTAACTCTTGTGTGAGAGGAGTTTCCTTAGCCTAAACTTGTTTGTGTATTCTATTACAAAGAAAAATGTCTAATAAATTTTATTTAGTGTTCGTTTTATTAATTGTTACTTACTGAAAAGGGTTACATATGAAACTTAGATGATGCTTTGACAGACCCAAAGAAAAACAAATTTATGAATACAAAGAAAAAATATGGTTTGTTCACTGAAAATGAGAAGTGCTAACAACGCTTTAGATAAAAAAAAAAAAATATTTTCTTTTATACTTTTGAAATTGAAAGCAATATACTTTTCTTGTATGCAAGATTTTGAATCACTTTGCAATGCAACCTAAAATGTTTTTTTGAAGGAAATGCAAACAAAACGAAAAAATTTTGCAAACAAGGTTTCTTTTCTTTTATGGAAGGATACTATAATTGAAATCAACAACTATCAAATAAAAATAAAATTCCTATATACCTGAGTGATAGTAAGCAAGACTCCTTTCTTGAAAAGTTCAAAGGCAAGGGATCAAGAGAAAGGATAACTAACAATCAAGTTGTTTTTGTCTTTTCTGCTACTAAAAGAAATGAAATGGAAATGAGATGCAATTATTCTTTTTCTTTTATGAACACAGGGAAGAAGGTAAAGAGAAAGAAAGAAAACAATCAAGAATCACTGAAACACAACAATCAATCCGAAAACTCAACCCATCTACACACGATTAACCTTTCAATCAACCTAAAGATATTTATAACCAAAATACTAACCTAATAAAAGCAAGATATTTTAGATGATTTGAGAGTTTTCAAATACTTAACAAAGAAATCAAAGGAAAAATCAAACCAAACAAACTTAGATTGCACTAAAGAACCAAACCATACCCTCCCATAACTGAGAGAAAGGATACAAAAAATTCAAGTTCTTACATAGATCCGCGACTGTGTACACTAGGACTCACGTACATTTGTGTGTCATACAAGGGTAAATCACATATATCTGTAACTCATAAAGGGACAAAGCACGGATGGATCAATAAAACTTGAAAAATAAAAAAAACCAATGCAAAAGGAGGCTTCCAGAAGCTTGGAAAAAGTTTCTAGATGGAAAATGCTTTGAAAAGAAATCCTAGAAAATAGGAAAAGACACATAAATCAAAGACAACACAGACACCATAATACCAACCCAAAATAGGAGAAAAGATCCACAACATGGTCACCAATTCTGTTATGGAAATTTTTCCCTGTGACCTTAGGTCATGTCACAACAGAGCAAGACCATATGTAAAAGATGAACCTACCCCCACACACAACAATGTTATAAGAAAATAACTACTTTGAGGAGAGGAGAGAAAGAGAAAATGAGAGACTTCACACCTTGTATCCTATGTTTGATGTCGATCCTCGTTTTCCACCTTTGTTTTTTCTCCTGATCTCTACTGGCATCAACCTACAAGAGAAGACCAAGTCTATGATGCAAAAAGGTAGTTATGAATTCAAAGCATACATATAATGTGAAAAAATTGAAATATATGAAGAAAAATAACATATATCAATAGATTGAATCAATTTACACATGTATGGAGGGAAATATAACTTTTTTATCGAAAACAATGTAAGTGGGCAGTTACAACCTGACTCTAACTGTCAACACTTCCCCAAAGCCAACTGCCTAGGTTCCTCCACTAGTCCTTCAAGCATAAATTCAACATGGTGGCTCTTCCTTGGATGACTCATAAGGGATAGGAAAACACCTTATAGCCACATATGGGAGATGAAGGAATGATGGAAAACAAGTTCCATATCAGGGGGATGCTACTCAAAGGATCAAGGAAAGTAGGGAAGCTTGCAAATTCGTCAGCATAATCTTGCATCTAGGTTGTCCTCCTTATACATGCCCTCAAAGGTGCCTTTATAACATCCTCAAGGGGTTGAGGTGGTTATATACCATTTTGTATGGGCCAAAGGAAGTTTGGGAATGATCCCAACCGAAAACTATGCCCAAAAATGTGGAATGTTTTTTTTTTAAAATATTTTTTGAGGAAATCCATGGGCTGCAAACTAGAAAGGCATGAACATCCACATTTTTCACATGGGTGACCCATGGAAGACAATTTTTTTTTTTTCTAGATGAGTTTGACAAATGAGGATGGGATTTAAGTTTGCAAGATAGGTAAAAGGGATAGGTCATCTCACAAATGCAATTGATGTGGACATTTGTGGTATAACAACTAACAATGGATAAGGAGCCAAGTCTTGAATATCATCCAGTTTTGAAGGAGTATGAAGATGTGTTTGGGGATTTTCCAATATTGCCACCAAAAAGAGATATTGACATATCTATTGAATTAATGCCTAGAGTTTTCCTAGTGTCCAAAACTCCCTAAAGAATTAGCACATAGGAGCTAAATGAATTTCATATGCAGATGGAAGAATTGTTGAATAAGCGGTATATATGCCCAAGTGTCTCACCTTGGGGTGCCTCAATGGTTTTTGTGAAGAAAAAGGATTCAATTATGAGGTTGTGTATTGACTTCAGACAACTGAATAAGGTTACTATAAAGAATAGGTACCCTCTACCATGAATTGATGATATTTTCAATCAATGAATTCAAAGCATAGATATAATGTGAAATAAAATATATGAAGAAAACTAACATATATCAATAGATTGAATCAATTTACACATGTATGGAGGGACATATAACTCTTTTATCAAAAATAGTGTAAGTGGGTAGTTACAACTTGACTCTAAACGTCAACACTTCCCCGAAGCCAACTGCCCAGGTTCCTCCACTGGTCCTTCAAGAATCAATTCAACATGATGTCTCTTCCTTGGATGACTCATAAGGGATAGGAACACACCCTATATCCACATATGGGAGAGGAAGGAATGTTGGAAAACAAGTTCCATATCAAGGGGATGCTATTCAGAGGATCAAGGAAAGTAGGGAAGCTTGCAAATTCATCAGCATAATCTTGCACCTAGGTTGTCATCCTCATCCATGCCCTCAAAGGTGACTTTATAACATCCTCAAGGGGTTGAGGTGGTTGTATACCATTGTGTATGGGCCAAAGGAAGTTTGGGAACGATCCCAAACGAAAACTATGCCCAAAAATGTGGAATGTTTTTCTTTTAAAATATGTTTTGAGGACATCCATGGCTTGCAAACTAGCAAGGCGTGAACATCCACATTGTTCACATGGGTGACCCATGGACGTCAATTTTTTGTTTTTTTTTATAGATGAGTTTGACGAATGAGGATGGTATTTAAGTTTACAAGATAAGGAAAAGGGATAGGCCATCTCACAAATGCAATTGATGTGGAAATTTGTGGTATAACAACTAGCAAAGGATAAGGAGCCAAGTCTTGAATATCATCTAGTTTTGAAGGAGTATGAAGATGTGTCTTGGGAGTTTCCAATATTGCCACCAAAAAGAGATATTGACTTATCTATTGAAATAATGCCTAGAGTTTTCCTAGTGTCCAAAACTCCCTAAAGAATTAGTACATAGGAGCTAAATGAATTTCATATAAAAATGGAAGAATTGTTGAATAGGGGGTATATACACCCAAGTGTCTCACCTTGGAGTGCCTCAATGGTTTTTTTGAAGAAAAAGGATGAAATTATGAGGTTGTGTATTTAATTCAGACAACTGAATAAGGTTACTATAAAGAATAGGTACCCTCTACCATGGATTGATGATATTTTTGATCAACTAAAAGGAGCAAGGATAATTTCCAAGATTGACCTGAGGTCAGGCTACCATCAAGTGAGAATCATATAGGAATAAACTAGAAATACAACATTTAGAACAAGGTATTTCCATTATGAGTTTTTGGTGGTGCCATTTGGCTTGAAAAATGCATCAACCTCTTTTATGTATCTAATCAATGGAGTGTTCAAAGATTACTTGGAAAAAATTGTCATCGTCTTCTTAGATGATATTCTCACCTACTCTAAGACAGAGGAGGAGCATGAGAAAAATTTGAGGATGGTGCTATAGGTACTGAGAGAGCACCAATTTTATTCCAAGTTAAGCAAGTGCACTTTCTATCAAATGAAAATCCATTATTTGGGCCACATTGTCTCACAAGAGAGCATAGCGGTGGACCCTAAAAAGATTCAAGAAATCAAAAGTTGGTCAACGTCAAAGAATGTTTCAAAAGTAAGATCCTTTATGGGATTAGATGAATATTATATGAGTTTCATTAAAGGTTTCTCCAAATTTTAAATCCAATAGCTTTACTCTAGAAGAAGGGAACGAAGTTTGAATGGAATGCTAAGTGTGTGGAGAGTTTCCAACACTTTAAATATTTATTAACAACACACCTATTCTAAAGGTTTGCATATCCAGATGAATATTTTGTTGTGTGCACAGATGCATGCAAGGAAGGGATTGGGGGAGTCATTACATATAATGGTCATGTCATATGTTATGCGTCAATGCATCTTAAGGAGTATGAAAGAAATTATGCTACCTGTGAATTAGAGTTGGCAGCCATAGTTCACTCCTTGAAAATGTGGAGGAATTATCTCATGGGAAGAAAATTTGAGTTGAATATAGATCATAGAGGTCTAAAAAACTTATTTGGGTAGCCAACACTGAATTCCAAACATACTATATGGTTTTAATTTCTCAGTGACTATGACTTTGACATCAAGCACATCAAGGGAAAGGAGAATAAAGTGGTTGATGCACTTAGAAAGAGAGTGCATGAAATGTGTGCTGAAACCATTATCATGTATTTTTCACATTTAAAAAACACAATTTTGGAAAGGGTAACATCAAAACAACATTATGAACAATTTACAGAAGGGTTGCATCAAGAAAATGTGCTGCTGAAGTTTAAAAATTATAGAGTGGAGGAGGATGGAATCCTCTTGTTCAAGGACAACTTTTATGTTCCTAACACTTAGGAATTGATAAATACAATAATGAAAGATATGCACAAGGTACCATATGATAGTTATCCAGGGTACCAAAAGACATTTTCAACAAAAAGAAGCCAATATTTCTAGCTAGGAATGAAGAAATATGTGGATGATTACATAGTCAGGTGCATGGAATTTCATAAAGTGAAGATTGAACACAACAACCAGTGGGATTATTACAACCATTGCCCATTCCAAAATGGAAATGGAAAGTATTTACAATAGAATTTATCACCAAGTTGCCAAGAACCACAAGACAAAATGATTCCATCATGCTAGTGGTGGATAAACTTACAAAGGCTACACATTTCATACCGATGAAAACAAGTCACAAGAAAACCAATATTGCAAAGATTTACATGAAATAAATTGCTAGGCTACATGGTGTTCCTAAGGAAATAATGTCAGATAGGGATCCCAAGTTCACTTCCAACTTTTGGAAGGGTTTGTTTAAGGGGCTTTAGACTAATTTGAATTTCATTACAACATATCACCTATAGTTATATGGGAAGACAAAGAGGACTAAACAAATAGTTGAAGACATGTTGATGATGTATGTAATGGAAAAGCCTTCAAAGTGGGAAGACTACCTTCATCTAGTTGAATATTATTACAATAATGGGTATTAGGAATCATTAAAGATGAGCCCATTTGAAGTCTTGTATGGAAAGAAATGTAACACCAAAGTGAGATGGGACAAACCAATAGACATACTAGTTATTGGGCCATAATTGATAAAGGAAATGGAAGAGTAGATGATAAAGATCGAGCATAATTTAAAGGTTGCACACAAAAAGAAAAAGAGTTATGCAGATAAAACTAGGACATATAGGGAAAAGTGGGTGAGCATGTGTTTTTAGAAGTAAAGGATAAAAGGAGCTTGCTAAGATTGAGAAGTTTCCCAAAGTTGGTAGCAAGATACTATGGGCCATTTGAAGTTTTAGAGAAGATATGACCAGTTGCATACATTCTTTCATTTCCTACATCCATGATAATTCATAATGTGTTTCATGTGTCTTTATTGAAGAAATATGTGCCTTATCCTAACCACATGATTGATTGGACTGTGATCTAGGTGGAGCATGAAGGGGACTTCCACGTGGAACCAATGCACATCCTGGACTAGAAAGTCAAAGTGCTCAGGAAAAAATCCATCTCCTTGGTAAAGGTTCAATGGACCTACTATGGTCCTAAATACACCACATGGGAGAATAAGGAGACCATGCGGGAGGAGTACCTACAATGAAAAAAATTGAATGTACATTTGTATATAAGTGTATAAGACTCCATGTTAGCAGCTAGAGTTCCTGGAGCCATATCTTGGAGACTTCATGTTTGATCTTTGTTGGAGCCCTAGAAAGGAAGTGGTATATCTTGAGGGATTGTTGTGTAGAGAAGGGGGTGCACTTCCTTGTGTTGTGCAGGTTGCGAGGAAAGAGATATTGATGGTTGGAATTGTTGTAGGAGTTGTGAACTTGCAAAATTTTCAAGTACTATGATGTAAATTTTGTATATGTATACTAGTACGATGTTTTGCACTAAGGACAATGAAAATTATAGGGGGAGGGGAATGTAATATCCCCATTCTTAATCCTGATTTTGATGATGTGTAATTAAATATGATGTACAATTGTGGGCCCAAATATGTAATTTGTAAACATTGTATATCGTAATAATAATAATAATAAATGTTTCATTAGCTGTGAGTGGACACAACCAAGTAATTGAGTGTATCAAATCCAATCATTAAACACATGAAAGAGGGTTGGTGTGAGAAGTCACATCCCATATTTATTGAGAGCATATGAGCTTATTAAAATAAACCTTGAGGAATGTGGGAGTCAAGTGCATGTGTAAAAGGGAAATTTGAATGGCTATTGTTGGAAGTTTTTAGAGAAACAATGGAGTGGAGAGCATTGTATCTTGAGGGAATACATAGCAGGTGTTGTGGGAAGCTTTTTGGTAACCGTAAATTCATGTAGAAGAAGGATGTTAGGCTCGTAGAGTGAAAATTCCATGTGAGAGTTTCCTCAGAACAATGCATTGTTTTGTGAGTTTTCCTTTGGTAGCTAGCATCCCTGGAGTCCCCAACAATAGATATTCCTATCCATCTTGTGTTGGAGACTTGGAGGGAAGTGGGAAGGCCTAAGGGACTGTGTGCATTTAAGGGGGATCCCATTCCTCAAGTTGTGTAGGTTGAGGAGAAGAGAGATGGTGGATTGGGATAGATGTAGGAAAACTAGTTGTTGTGAGAGAAACCCTCTTTTGTGGATTCATAGACCTATATAGGGGGTGACTTTCTACTAATATTTATGTAAACAAATCTACGATTGGGAGGAATGTCCATCCCCTATAGTTGAGTGTATTTTTGTTGTTAAAAGATAAGTGTTTGATCTATGTTCTATACTTTTAGTAATGGGTTTTATTGTTGTGCATAAACTCTGAGTTTTTAATAATTTGTTTGTTGTTATGGGAATGTTAATTTAGTTTCATTTATGGTTTTAAAGTGTCTTTATATGCATGATTTTTTAACCATGTTTCACTTCATTTAATCTTAATGGTATCCGAATTTTTTTATGGGTTTAGTGGTGGGAGGACTACAAATAGTATTTAAAACGTATCATTTGTATTCTTTAAACTAACTAAGAAATATGGATAAAACTCTTTAAACTAACTAAGAAACATGAATAAAACTACAATAGTAAACATACCATAGCATACCATGGACACAAGATATCCCTTACAAAAATCCACTAGGGAAAACATCTACCTAGGATTGTGCCTCATTCTTATTATATTCATATATCCCAATACAAATATAAAGAAAGTTAATTCACTATGGAGTAAATAGATAGTGTGGCATGATACAAATTTCTAGAGGGTCACCTTCTTCCTCTACTTTGATATATTATGTCTCTCATTTGCAATGCTCAACAATGGAACATAAAACTACTATGTTGGAGAAAACCATAATGCTTTCATTCATGGTATGGTTTTAACTCCCTCTCTTAGTCATTAGGATTAGTATTTTGTAGTCTCTCCTTCCAATTAGGGTTATCATTTTCTATATCCTACATCTCATTAGGGATAGGGATTTGGATCCTCTATAATATTCTTGAAAATATATGTGTTTCTAGCTCCACATGTGTGAGTAACATAAGCTAATGTGGCTTCTATTTGGCACTATAGTGGACAAATAAATGGTAATATTTCCATGAGCATAACTTTTTCATACAAACATTATTTTTGTCTCGTCTAAAATCGTTTCACGATCCCTATAGAAAAGTAATATTCTATGCCCATTTTCCATCATTTCGACCGAAGAAATTATGTATAAGGACCACAATGGGCTCTAGAAGTTCAAGGATGAAAATCATCAAATTTTGATATGTCCTAAAAGGGTCATTGATAAGGCCACATAACTCTTATTTTTCCACTCCACATCACTCATATTTTTCCACTGCACATCACTCTTATTTTTCCACTCCATAATGTACCAAGAAGAAACATAATATATGTTGATTCATTTGTATCATACCTCCCCATTTTTGGAGGATTTTGGTCCCTAGAATATTTGATTATCAAGGAGGCGAGGAAAATTTCCTCAACATTTTCCCTTGAATATATTTATTTTCCCTAGAAATTGTGTTTTTAACCTAATCCACAAACATTATTTCTAGCCCCTTTTGGTTGTCCTACACTTTTTCTGTAGAATCATATATTTTTCTAACATTCTTGAGAATATAGTGCCAAGTATTCTATGGAAGGTAAAACTTACCCCTCATTTTCTCCTTTAAGCATGGATGGATAATAAAGTTTAAGGTTTTTGAAATTCATCGTTGGGTAAATTGTAGGGAGGTATACAAAATATGTAATTATTGTTTCCTACCTATTATAAAACTTCAAATTAGGTCCATATCTCAAGGACATTATTTTATTTGAAGGTCCCTATAGACTTTCTTTGTTTAGGTGCATCTAGACTCTTCACCTACATTGAATTTGTTTTGTATCATGTGTTGGTCATCAATGGCCTTGTACTTTTCTTGCAAGTCTTTCAACATATCCTAAGCCTATAAATATATCTTATTGATTTTATTATTGAATCTTTTTTAACCTTTATTGCATCCTTAGATGCTTCCTCCTTCTCTCCTTTAGGTTTCCATATATAATGTCTAAAGGTTAAGGTGAAAAAAGATCAAAAATGAGTTTGAAAAGGGGATTCACCGGTGGATGTATGCATGCCCCTATTGTAGGAATGTTAAATGTAGGCCAAAATTTCATCCCAAGTATTTGTAAGTTTCCAGTTATAGCCTCTCAAAAGTTACACCAATGTTTTGTTCACTACCTTTGTTTTTGATCCATTTTTGGATGGAAGGTTGTAGATTTCTTTAGTATTGTATTGATTTTCTGTACAATGTAGTTGTTGGAACTTGGGTCATATATGTAGTATAGCCCAATTTATGGCTATGGTCATGGCCTAATGTTCACCTTATTATTAGTGGGCATCATAGGACTCAATGATTTAGTTACTTAATGACTTAATGTAATTAATGTTTCATGTATTTATGGCAATGTAAAAAAAGATAATTTATTGTCTCCTTAGTGAGGTCTTAATTACCCCACTATAGGCACTATATTAGAAGGAAATTATGGTTAGGATTTATTGATTATCATTCTTCATTATATATTTGGTCTAAATGAACACATGAGAGACTAAGTTTTTGTGTGTGAGTTCACTCCCTTTGCCTACAATGGGAAAGGGAGGATATTATACTTAGTTTTCCATGCTTTGAGTAGTAAATAAAGGAACCATACATTTCTTATGGTGCATCACTTTTCATGGATGAATATTTCATGTTCTAATGTGAAATTCATGGTTGATTTGACTTATCACTCCCAAGTGCCAACATTTTGCATCAGTTGAGAACACGATATGAATTTCCCCTCCATGGATGAGTGGAAAAAGAAATATGGAGGGGGGGATTTTTGTAGGACACTAGATTTGAGTTACCTTTTATCTCTACTAAGATGGGTTCACAAAATTTTAGTGGTTTTATATTATATTTATTCACTTTAAATATATATTTGTTGTCTCAAGATGAAGGAAACCAAAAAAATACCTCTTGGATCTAAAGTTTCATAGGTATGGTGTTGATTTTCATGATCTTTTGCATTTATTTTTTTTCTGAAAGTGATCTTGTTGGTTCTTAGTTGGAGGGTATAGCATTTTATGTGGAGTGTTGGAGGAGGATTTTGTGGAGAACTAGTGTAAAAATAATTATTGGGATTTTTTAGAATTGCTAAATTTATTCTAGTGACTTCTAAGAGGTTTGCATGATAGGTTCTTGAAGAAAAATGATCTATTAACTACCATGGATATTCCAATAGAACAGTTTGTCACTGCATATCTTACTATATTATGAAATACTTTATTATGTGTTGTTTTACTTTAGATTTCATATATACTATAACTATCCTAACACAGAAATAGTGAAATAAAATAAAACTAGAATGAAAGAAGCTAAGAAAATAACATACCATCCACACAATGAACACAAGATGTACCCTAAGAAAACCCAATGTAGGAAAAACCTAGCTAGAATATGAGGCCTATGCCTTGATATTTTATTCTCAATTATAAAATGAAAATATAAATAAAGTGCACTCACTATGTAGTTTCCATGGGCACTGTGGCCTGTATGGTTACTACAAGATCTTATACATCCTATTTTCTACTTCAATATCCCACTCTCAATGTTTTACTCTACTATGGGACAATACTCAATACTATAATAATGGAATCCCCTCCTTTCCTAATATACCAATATTTAACATGGCTTGATGGTCATATAGGGTTAGGTTTTTTACATACCTCGACTCCCAATTAGGGTTAGGATTTTGGAAAATTAGTTCACAAAATTTTGACACCAAAACTAGTTGTTTAAGGCCTCAAATATGATCCATAAGTTTTTGGACCGCAAATCACCAAAGTGGGACCTGCAAGCCAATAACTCCAATTTTTCCACCCAAAAAATACCCAAATAGATGAAAAATTATAAAATGATCAATATTGGATCATACATCCCCATTTAGGGAGGCTTTTAGTCCCTAAAATATGAGGAAATTATCTTCTATCTTCTCTCTTGAGTACCATTTGGCCTTTCTTAGAAATTTTCCTTTTAACCCAACCTAGTACAATTCATACTACACCAGTTTGGTTGTTATAGAATTCTTTTGAAAACCTATAACTTATACTAACTCTAGCTAATATTCTAGTGCCAATTCCTCTATGGTAGCTAATACTTTCTCATTGGTTTCCTAGTACAACATGGAAGGTTCATAGAGTTTCATATTTTCTGCATTCATTACTATATAAATGTGAATATATTGGGGTAGACTAAGTCTGTAGGCATTATCAACCACCTTCTCTAACACTTCAAAATGAACATACCACAAATCCTTGATATTGTTAGTTAGACCCTATAACCTTTTTTTGTTTATATGCAACCAAACTTTGTCTCCCACCTTGAATGTTTTCTCAACTCTTTGTTGATCATGCCAGGCCTTGTAATATTTTCGTGACTTCTTCAAATCTCATGTACTTGCAAATGGAAATTCTTGATCTTATCAATGATTTTTTCAAATTTTAATGCTTCTCCTATGGTGACTTCCCTTTCTCCTTTTTTTCCATACATAACATCTAAGGGTGAAGGTGGAAAAAACCCAAATAAATTTTCAAAAGGGGGCTTACTAGTAGAGTTGTGAACTTACTACTTGTGTTCCACATGTGTTTTCCCATCTATTTGTGGATCTCTTCAATTTGGTGTCCATATTCTCCCAAAGTGTAGTCCAAAAGGCATTGAGAAATTTATTATCTCTATAAGAGATGATCCTCCTCGATATCCTAAAGTGAACCTAGAGATTTTCAAAGAACATGTTTGTTGTGTCTTGTCCCTTCATGGTCTTTTTACAAGGAATGAATGCACACCTTACTAAACATGTCAACTACCACAAATAGATAATCACATCCATTCTTGGTTCTTAGAAAACCAACTATGAAATCCATGGAGATGATGTCCAATGGTCTTGTAGATACAGGTAAGGAATGGTATAAAATATTCTTCCTATTACTGGGTTTTCCAGTACAACAAAGTATGCATACTCTAATAAAATGAGCTACATCTTACATTATAGGACAATACACATACCTTCGTAAGTTGGAAACTATCTTCCTGACACAAAATTTCCCTACAACTCTAGAGGTGTGATCCTCTCCAACAATCTACAATCTCTCACTTTTAGGAACATAGAGCTTGTATGGCTTGTAGAGAAAACCATCTCAAAGATGGTAGTCAGCCTTACTATCACCTTCTTCTACACAAAATTTTCCTTGTATCTAAAAAAAGACCTCTTTAAAGTCCCAATATTCTATGTATGCATCATGGGTGGAAGGATCCATGTGCATAAGAGTTTCCAAATCTGTGATGTTGGATGTGGGTGGCATTGAAAGCATTTCTACCATCTTGGTAGTGTTTTCCTTCTTATATTTGATGATTAGATGATTTTTTTGTAAAAACCCTATCAACCAGTAATGTCTAGTTTGTTGAAGCTTTCTCTAGACCTGCAAATAGTACAATGGCTAGCAATTAGTATGGATGATGGTTTCCTTTCCCATTAGATTGTACTTCCATTTTTTATTAACTTGAACCAGAGCATAGAGTTTCTTTCCATATGTAGGGAAGTTTAGGACTTTTCCACATAACATTTTAGAATGATAGCATATTGGTTTACTTCCCTACATCAACAATGCCCCTATAGTATATCCACTTGCATCCATCTCCACTTCAAAAAGATTCTACAAATTGGGTAACGGAAGAACTAGTGCATCAATGATATTTTGTTTCAACTCATCAAAATATTTATGTTTTATATTTCCCCACTAGAAACTTTATTGTTGGCTAGTACAACATGGAGTGGTGTAGCCACAACTAAAATGGATTCTATAAACTTTTTTAGGTACTGTGTTGGCCCCAAAAATCTCCTAAATTAGGTGACATTAGTAGGAGTTGACCACTTTATGATGACCTCCATCTTCGAGGGATCTATCTTGAGTTCCTCTCAACTAATCACATACCCAAAATACACCAATGATCGTTGAAACTTTTCACATTTCTTCAGGTTTTCCTACAATTTATGCTTTTTTAGGGTCTCAACACCTGAATGAGATGTGATATACGCTCTTCCTAGGTAGAGATATAAACCAATATATTATCAAAATACACTATCAAAAATGAAATTAGAAAGACATGCAATACATCATTCATCAAACACATAGTAGTTAGTGCATTACATAAACTAAAAGGCATTACCATCCATTGATATAGACCTTTTTTTATCTTGAAGATGGTAAATTAGATATATTATTATTTTACTCATACCTAGTGGTACCTTGATTCGATATCCAACTTGTTGAATTACTTGGCATGCTACAACTAATCTATAACATTCCCGCTATAATCCCAAGTTTAATTAATGCATAATGTAGATATGAAAGTGGCTATGGCCAAGTGATGTAATATGAAAATATATTTTCTGATTTTTAATAAATAAAATATGGTGCCATCTATTGGAGAATATGGAAATAGATGGGAATTGAGTTTTCCACAAGAGAAGAGAGTTTCTAAGAGGGTTCCAAGGGAGGAATGATTTATGGGTATTAATTAAACCCACTTTCCTGAGTTGTATTATCACTGCAAATAACTCCTATTTTTTGTTTGAGTGTATGAGAGACCAATAATTAAACTTATGTAAGAGGGTGAGTGTGAGATTCACATCCCATAGTTATTGGGGAGCATGGGGTTATAGTACAATAAACATTGGGCAGAGTGAGCAGTCACTTGTCTTGGGAAAATAAAGGAAATTTGTATGGGGAGAACATACAAGTAGAGAGTAAGAAAAATAAGATAATTGGAGCTGAAGCAAGAAGGTTGGACAAATTTTGGAGCATGTTGGAGAATTTTTGGAGCATTTTGGAGATAAATATTAAAGAGCCAGGTTGTCAAGCTCAAAGAGTGAACTCCTACGGGAGTTACATTGTAACAACAAGTGATTTCTATTGCTTGATAGTAGTTTTCCTATTAGTGAGCTCCCTTGAGTTCTCAGGAGAGAGATTCCTGATTACCTTGCTAGAGAGAACCTGATAAATGAATGGGATTCTCGATGGTCTGAGATAATTGAAGGGTTACATTCCTTGGGTTGGGTAGGTCAATAGGAAGAGAGCTGGAGGGAATTCAAGATAGTTGTAGGAGAATACTAGTGGGTTGTGGGATATTGAGCTATGAGTGGATTGCGTGAGGAACCCTTCTCTTATGGATTCCTAGACAAAACTCGGGGGTGACTTGTTGTTGATATTTGGAACACAAATTCTATGGTTGGGTGGAATGTCCTTCTAAAGTAGTTGGTTGCACAAACATTTTTAAAAAGGTAAGTGTTTATCTATTTTTTGAGTTTTCTTATGAGTTTCATGGTTGTGCTTTTACCCTATGCATGAGAATGGTTTTATGTGCTATTGTAGATGGTTTATTAGCTACATTATTTTCATTTATAATGATGCATATTCATTTAATTATGGGTATCAAGATCTAGTTAAATATGTGTATAATTCCTAGCTGGTAATTTACAAGAATTTAATTAGCAGAATAAATTTTTGAAATCATGTGTATTTTCCTCAAGTAATGTTCCTTGGTTAATATGGGGGATGTTACATATTGGTATCAGAGCCAAATGTTCAACACCTATCCTACATGGGCTAGAATCGGAACACAATAAATGAAATTGCATATTTAAATCTCAAAGAATGTTTGTAATGTGTTTGTCAATTTCTTCCAAGAAAAAAGTGTGAGGATATTGCTTGTAATTTTGGTGAAATATGAGTTCAAGGATTAAAAAAAAACCGATTTAAATCTCTAAATGCACATGCTTGGGCCTATAATTGGTCAAGTTTTGGAAGTTGCAGCACATCCAGGGTGAGATTGGGCGAAATTGGGCAAAAGCCCCAATTTCTACAATGCAATTCATTGAGAAATTGACACAAGAATGTCGAATATTAGGTGCATAAGTCAAAATGACATGGAAAGGGATAAAATTAATTGTAGAAAGATTAATTTCAGATTTTCATGGCATCCATGGTGGAAATTTTGAAATTATGCATTTTGAGAAATTTGGGAAAATTGGGCAATTTAAAAAATTCTAGAAAATTTGGATAATTTTCTGTACATGATATCAACAGTGATGTGGAGGCCATGTGTTGGGTGACGTGGGAGGGGAATGATGGAAGGATTGTGGCATGGTGGTAGGATATGGTGATAGGGTGACCAATGAAGTAATGAGTTGATACCATAACTTGTATCACATCTCTCACAAAGCATTTTTGAAATATTTTTGGCCATGTAAAACCATTAAAAACATGCCACGTATCAAGGTCATTTTGTGGGTCACATCGTGGATGGGGTGTTAACCCTCAATCATTTCAGTGACGCAAAATGGATGATATTCCCAATCATATCCATTGTTGGATCGAGGGGAAAGAAAGTCCATGTGCCGAAGGAAAAGGTTGTGGGATGGGACCCACCCATCCATGTGGCCAATAATAGGGTTCTAGGTAGAGGTTTAAGAGATAAGGTGGGAACCTTATCCCATCCAAGGTCATTTGTGTGCAAGGTGGGAATTCAGTATGGGTGGGCCCATAAATAAAAACATTTTATTATTTATGAAATGTATTAAAGGTATTGGAAAAAAAGAGAAAGATGAAAGAGAAGAAGATGGAGAGAGAAAAAAGGTGTCGAAGGATGACGGGGAAGGGCTAGGGTGGCTAGAGGGATGACATGGAATCCTCTCAGGGTTCCATGTGGACCCAAAATTTTGCATCAACAACCATGTCAACAATAACCAATCAATTTTCTTTTGGAAAATTATAGTGCTTTTGCAAGTCAAAACCTTGCAGGACATTTTTGAGGCCATAAACGGCAGTGTTAGGAAATAAAAGTTTACAAGAACAAGGTGCACCCTTGGTACACCTTGTATATACACATTGGATCAAACATATTCATGATATATTTCCTTCAAGCTATTCTAAGTGCAAAATAGAGCTCATATGAGACAATTACAATTGAAATAGTTAAGGGTATAATTTACGCACCAATTTACTTGCAGAGGGCATAACCTCTTGCTCTGAAGTTAGTTTGGGGTCTAGGAGTAGTATATGGAAATATCATGGACCATAGAAGATAGAAATGGAAACATATTTGGAATATGGGTACCTAAAAATGTGCAGGAAGAGGAAGAAGACACATGTAGCAATACATGGTTGAAAATGGGAAACAATCAAAACTTATGAAGACCATAACTTTCATCTTGGAACTCAGTTTTAGGAAAACGAATAGTCATTGGAAATATATTGAGGAGTAAAATACATCCATAAACCTATAAAATTTATATGAGTAGTATAAGTTATAGTCAGTGCAAAATAATATCACTGATGGAATTAAAGAGCAAAAAAAATTATCCATTCTTTTCCAGAATTATGTATGTATATATTTTTGTCTAACATAAATTTATTTGCATGCACATTTACTTAAAAACTTTAGGGGTACATGAAGGTATTTTAGTTCCTGTATGAGAACCAAAGTCATGGAGGATTCCCAAGGGTCCTATAGTCATGAAGATAAATTCAGAGAGCTACATGCCAACTTGAGAAATACCAAGACAACGTCTAATGGAAGAAGAGACAGGAATGAGCTTGTAACTATGAGAAACCCTCAAAGATAAGTGTAGAGCACTTATAGGGAAAATAATTAGAAGATTATGAAGGATCAAGAAGTTATACTTCATATTCTTAAAATGTTGTAGAGGTAATCCAATAAAGACGATGGCACAAAGAATGTAGTTGGTGCTAGACAAGTGACGACATCCAGATTCCATAGCAGAAGGGATGCACATGGGAATGCCATGAAATAAAGGAGCATGAGAAAATATCGTCATTATCTAGGGAAATCATTAGGAGAGATCATGCAAGTTTAGGGCCAAGAAGAATCCCAAGTGTGTCTTCTATCAGGAGGCAGATATCTTACAAGGTAAACTCAGGAAAATCAAGACACCAAATTTCAATGTTGAGCACAGGAAGGGAGAAGAGGTTGAGGCCTAGATATTGGAAATAAATAAATATTTCCAGCTGCATGATTATCCCTCCAGGGTAGAAAAAAGAATTTCCACCTACCACTTGCAGGGAAATGCAACAATGTGGTGGGATCAATTTAAGCAAGCCAAGAACCTTGATGAGAAGAGGTTCTCATGGAGCAGTTCAAAGGATATTTCCAAGAGAAAATTTTGTCTGAGTACTATGAAAGGAATATGAAAGAGTTATTTGAACTCAAGTTGGGAAGCACGATAATATATGAGTATGAGAAGAGGTTCTTTGAGTTGCTAAAGTATGTGGGATTCATAAAGGATGAGAAGGTTAAAATTCAAAGGTTTTTGAGTGGGTTACCCTCTTTCTATAGTGATAAGATACAATATGATAACCCTAAGACTTTGTATGATACCATAAGGAGAGAAAAGAATCTTTATGAGAAGAGAAGAGGGAGGTTAGTATTCCAAAAATATTGGAATGACAAGATGACAGGAAAAAAGGATCAAAGGAAGAAAGGTTTTAAGCCACCCTTTTTCAAGAACAACTCACAAACAAATTAACAAGGACAACAAACCAAAAAATGAGCCTAGGATGGAAGATTCATTTGGGAAAAGGCCAAGGAAAGAGCATGTACAATGTTGGGGATGTGAGGGAAATCACTTGTATAAGGACTGCCCCCACAAAGGAGAAAGAATGAGAATTGTCCACAACATTCAGGAGGCTAAAACAATTGAAGACATGGGAGGAAACATGTCAAGGATTTACACATCCAACAAGCAAGAGGAGTATCGATACCCCATGATTTATGTAGAAGGAAAGATTGATAACCATCCCATAACAATTTTAATTGATTATGGAGCTATCCATAGTTACATAAACTCTAACATTGTTGAAATATTTTACTTGCAAAGGAATGAGCATAAGAAATCTTGGTTAGTTCAGTTAGCCATAGAGGGTAATAGAAAAATTAATGAGCTAGTTAAAGATTTCCTAATAGACATGAATGGACTCGACACAAAGGTAGATGTGAACATCATACCATTGGGTTCATATGAATATCTAATTGGAATGGATTGGTTGGAAAAACACCATGCTATCCTAGACTATTACAAAAATACAATAACATGTCTTGATGAGGGAGGGTAGTAGGGAAAGATTCAAGGAATTATGAGAGATTTAGATATTAGAGAAATTCCATCCATGCAACCAAAAAATATTTTTAGGAAGGGATGTCAAATTTGTTTAGTCCATATGGAAAAGGCAGCCAAAGCTAAATTGGAAAGTGTTGAAGACCATCCAATCTTGAGGAATTTTGAAGATGTTTTTGGGGAAATACCAAGATTTCCACCAAAGAAAGAGATTGATTTCTCTATTTATGTGCTGCTAGGAGATTCCTTGGTGTCCAAGACCCCTTATAGAATGGGAACACTACAATTGAAAGAGTTGTAGATGCAACTTGAAGAGTTGTTAAAGAATGAGTATATACGCCTAACTGTGTCACCTTAGGGAGCCCCAATTCTTTTTGTGGAGAAGAAAGATGGAACCTTGAAGCTGTGTATTGATTTAAAACAATTGAATAAGGTCACTATAAAGAACATATATCCTTTTCCAAGGATTGATGATATATTTGATCAACTGAAAGGTGAAAGAATATTTTCCAAGATTGACTTGATATCGGGTTATCATCAAGTGAGGATAAAGGAAGAAGATATTAGCAAGAAAACGCTTATAAAAAGATATGGAAATTATGAATTTACGGTAGTTCCATTTGGGATATCAAATGCCCCAACCGTTTTCATGTGCTCGATGAATGGAGTGTTCAAGGAATACTTGGACAAGTTTGTAATTGTTTTCTTAGATGATATTTTCATATAGTCCAAGACAGAGGAAGATAATGAGAAACATTTAATAATGATGTTGCAAGTTTTGAGAGAGAATATGTTGTATGCCAAGCTAAGTAAGTGCATATGTTAGCAATATAAAATTCACTACTTGAGGCATATTATTTCAACAAAGGGGATAAAAGTTTATCCTGATAAAATAGAGGCCATTAGATAATCGGTAGCACCAAGAAATGTAATAGAGGTCAGATCATTTATGTTTCTTGCCAGTTATTACCGAAGATTCATAAAAGGATTTTCAAATATTGCAATCCCAATAACTTCTTTGCAAAAGAAGGGAGTGAAATTTGAATGGACTTCCAAGTGTGCATAGATTCTTCAGCAGTTGAAATATATTTTTGAAAAGTGTGTCAATATTAAAGATTATGGATCTAGATGAATATTTTGTGGTGTGCACTGAGGCATGCAAGGAAGGGTTGGTGGATTCCTCACTAAAAAAGAGCACATGGTATGCTATTAGTTTCAGAAATTAAAAGAGCATTAGAGGAATTATTCCACACGTGACTTGGATTTAGAAGCAATTGTTCATGAATTAAAAATGTGGAGACATTGACTCATAGGGATAATATTTGATCTAAGGATAGACCACTGTGGTCTAAAATGTTTTTTTGGAAAACTATCATTGGCTGCCAGAGAAGCTAGATGGTTGTAATTTATGAGTGAATATGACTTTGGAATTAAGCCTATAAAAGGAAAGGAAAATCAAGTGGTTGATGCACTCAAAAAAAAAGAGCATGACATGCATATATCAACATTTAGCATGTACACCACATATTTAAAAGACGAAATTTTAGGGGATGCAAATTCAGATCAACAATATCTAAAAATATAAGAAACATTACAACAAGGCATTTCACAACAAAAAATTAAATATCACAAGATGAAGGAGGATGTAATCCTCATGTATAGAGGAAAAATATATGTGCCAAATTCCGGAGAGATGAAAAATATGGTGTTGAGGGAAATGTACAATGTGTCATATGCACCTAGGATATCAAAAGACAATTGCAGTTGTAAGAAGCCAATACTTTTTGATAGGAATGAAGAAATAAGTGGGTAATTACATAACTAAGTTTCTAGAATGCCAGAAGGTAAAAACGTAGCATAGACATCCAGCGGGGATGCTACAACCATTACCCATTCTTGAGTGGAAATGAGAAGTGGATACAATTGATTTTATTACAAAGCTACCCACAACAATTAAGAAACATGATTCCATCATGGTGGTGATGGAAAAATTGACTAAGGATGCACATTTTATTCCAGTAAAGACTACACACAAGGAAAAAAATATTACAGAGATTTACATGAAGGAAATTTCCAGGCTACATGGGGTGCCTAAGGTATTAGTGTAACATCCTGCTCTGACGCACTTACCAAACTTATTCTTTGAGGACACTTGCTTGCAAGTGATCTGGATTTTATGATGATAAACTTTTTCCTTCATTATGATGCGTTAAGTTCTATGACAGGATGTTTTTTTTTCTACATTGATGTAGACAGGTGTTGCTGACTCAGTTTCATTGAGTGTGCAGGGTTTCGGACCTTGAGGATGCATAGGCATCGGTGGAACTCCCTTGGACTCCGGATTGAGTCAGGGAGTGGGCTATTTGGGTCGTTTCATTTACGGTGATATTGTTTTGTTTTGATGATATGCTATTGATTTTATGATATGTGGTTGACATAATCTGACATGGTGGTTGATGATGCAGGCTGACGATAGCTTGCCGACCAGACT
>ML795406.1:218998-248729 GCA_009831015.1 Picea engelmannii
GGTTTTGTCACCATGCAACATTGGGATCATCACCAACTCACTACTCTTTGTTCAGTCAGTTAACTGAAGACTAGTTGACTAGTTAACTCAGCTAGGTGGCAGTTCACTCCCGTAACTGCCTAAGAGACTAGACTAGGTGGCAGGTTACTCTTGTAACTATTGTTGTGTGTCCAGATCAATCTACACCACCACTATGGCTCATTAGTTACTCATTTATTCTATATATATTGTAAATTATTCACTCTTTGAGTGTGGAATACAGTTAATGAGAATTCTTCCATTCTTTCTATCTTGCTTCTTCTTTCTTAATTTCTCTCTGAAAATGTGTGTCGTATTTTCTAGCTAGATCTATTCTGTGCAGGTTCAACACATTTACAATATGCTCTTCCTAGGTAGAGATATAAACCTATATATTATCCAAATGCACTATTACAAATGAACTTAGAAAGATATGTGGTAGATCAATCATCAAACATATAGTAGCTAGTGCATTAAATAAACCAAAAGGTAATACCATCCATCGATATAGACCTTTCTTATATTATATATGGTATTTTAGATGTATTCTTATTTTACTCATACCTAGATGTGGTATCTTGAGTCAATATCTAACTTGGTGAATTACTTGGCATGCTACAACTAATCTAGCAAGTCATTGATCTTAGGAAGAGGGTGTTGATTCTTGAGGGTGATCTTATTCAAAGCTTTGTAGTTGATACACATTCTCCAAGTTCCATAATTATTGGATAATATGATGATATATGACCCACAATTTGATGTACTTGCTTGAATTAATATTCCCTACTCCAATAGTTGTTTCTACTATTTCTTCACTTCATCTACTTCTCGGATGGACCATCTATAACCCATTGTTTGGCATTGAGGAGTTAGGAAACAATTGTATCTCATCCTCCACTTCCATGTTAGGTTGTAAACCTTTATAATCCTAGAAAAATTCTCTATACACCTACAAAATCTCCTCCAAATGATGTTTCTACTCTTTTGTACATCCCTCCAAACATGCCTTATACTTTATCAATTCATCTCCTCATTGTCTCTCTTAAGAAACAAAATATAAATATCCTACTTGAACTTATCATTTTATTATCATGGGTCCCACATACCAAAATGATCTTGGATTTATCTTTGTGTTCAATGATGATGAAGGATTTCCCATCTTTGATTAAGTGCAACTAGTTTTCTCTCTTCATGAAGATTGCATCCCTCATGTACACATAGTGGCTTATAAACAATATACCACACACATCAAGTGATACTACATATAATTCCACTTATAGAAAAATTGATCTTTCACTACTTAGTGGTTCTAAGATCTTTTTATTATTTACCCATTCCAATGGATATGGATGATGATTTCCATGAACTTCGAATCCAATCTTGCTAACCAAATATTCTACTAGGTTTTCTTGTGAACTAAAATCAAATAGAGCATCCACCTTTATATTATCGACCTGGATATTAATATGGAATACTTTAGTCATCTCCTTCTCTTCCTTGGGATGGAGGATACTTAGATTCACCTCCTTCTACATTGTAGTGTAGACAACTTTTTTTCTACATGTGACTTTCCCTCTACTTAGTTTCTTGAATCCATGGCTAGGATGTTACCCTTCTTGGAATCCTTCTTATGGTTCTTTAGATTCATCTTTAGATGTAGCTTCCAACAATTATCATCAGTGTGACCATCAATATTATAAATGGTTATAGTGGTTGTTATAATCCTTTCACTAATGTATAGTAGATGTTATCTTCTTATCCTTTCCTTTCCACCTCTTCTTTCCCTCCTTGGAATTATCTTGGTGGTATTTTTTCTTGAAACTGATTGGTTGTCCTTTAATGTCACCCATATTCTCCAAATAGTATGCTTGTAAACATGCCTCATATACAGTCCCATGTTTAAAGGGATTCACTTTCCTCCTTAAATGACTATGTAGACCTCATAGATACTTGCATAGTACATTTTATTTCTTGGGAGATAATTTGCTCAACATAATAGATTGTTTTCTAAACTCGGTTGTATACTCTTGTAATCTCTTCCCTATCTTTTGTTGTAAGAATTTCCAATGGATCCATCAATACTCTTTGTACCCAATAGGGTACAAATGGGACTTAATGTGGCTTTTAAACACCTCCCACTTAGTTACTTGGGGATCACCCTCCAGCCTATGTGTTTCTGCATGACTTTCCACCAAGTTTGGGCATGGCCCTATGAATTTAGTTGAGTAAAGGAATTTTTTCTCTCTTCTCTTATGTTATGAACACTGAAATAAAGTTATAATTGTTTCAACCATTGATTCAATTTAAAAACATCAATACCACCTTGGTAGGGCTTGGTTTTCACCTTTTCTTCTAATTAAAATAGAGATTTGGAAGAAGTGATGGAATTGGAACTTGGTCTCTCTTTCTCTATCTCTTTTTTCAACTCCTTTTCTAGGTCATTTTTGTCTCCATATCACTTTTTCAAGCCCACTTTTGAGTTAAAGATACTAAATTTCACAAAAGGTTCAAACTTGTTCTCTAGAGATGCCATGAGCATGGTAATGTTACAAGAGATGTCAGTGGCTTGTGCTTTCAACTTTGAAAACATTTCCTTAGATTCATCCCATGGATTGTTACTATACTCATCTACCATGGCTAAGGTTTTGGGACTTCCTTCTTATGACGATTCCTATATCTTGCATATTCCCACAAAAAACCAAAAGAAAGCTACTATGATACCAATATGATATATACACTACCATGGATATTCCATTGGAATAGTTCATCCCAATAGAGCTTACTATATTCTACAATATCTTATTATGTAGTGTTTTACTTTAGATTTCATATTAGATATTACTAGCTTAGCACACAAATACTGAAATAAATTGAAATTGAAATGAAGGAAAATAACACACCATCCATGCAATGAACACAATATGTACCATGGGAAAACCCAATATACAAGAATCCTAGTTGAATGGGAGGCCTATTATTTTCTCTTTTATTCTCAGTTATGAAATTCGAATACAAAGAAAGTCACACTCACTATGGAGTTTCCATGGACACTATGGCCTATATGGAAATTACATGATCTTCTACTTCCTTTTTTCTACTTCAATATTCCACTCTCGATTGTATTCTCTATTATGGAACAAAACTTGATACAATAACAATGGAACCCCTTTCTTGGAGGCCCAATATTTAACATGGCCTAATAACCATCTAGGGTTAGGGATTTTTCATGCCTCAACTCCACATTAGGGTTATGATTTTGGACCCTTTAGAATATTCTTGAAATTCAACATGTGACTAGCTCCACAATTATGAGTAATAGGAGATGACATGGAATCCACTCAGTGTCATGGTGGTCAACATGATATGTCAACTTGCAGGAGGCATAACTTCCTTGTGCAGATTCTAATTGAAGTGACCTTCACCAATTTGGAAATTTATTGATGTGTGGGATAGTGTCGAGAGGATGAAAGTTTTTTGCATTGCAAATTTTTGACCCCATAATTGGTCATTCAAGGCCTCAAACATGCTCTAGAATTTTATGGACCCCAAATCATCAGAGCGATACCTACCCTCAAAATGGGCCCTACAAGACAATAGCTCCAATTTTTCCACCCAAAATGTACCAAAATAAATGACAAATTATATAATGATCCATTTCTAATCAAAATCTATGTACAAGGAAGTCATTATTTTCCACTATATTGCAAAAAATCATAGTTACGGGACACATTTAGATGGGATACATAATTTTTTTTTCAACCTCTAAATAATCAATATCATTGAAGGACATTATTTGTTCTATTTCATAAAATACATCCTAGTTATAATCTATGGTACTCTACTACCCAAGCATTTATGAATGTTCTTATTGGCTTGAAATCATTTTTGTTTTAGTGTGCAATAGGTAGGTAGTGTCTATTGCAAGTTGTGAATGGTTGTGTCATGGTGCCAAGCATTTATGAATGTTCTTATTGGCTTGAAATCATTTTTGTTTTAGTGTGCAATAGGTAGGTAGTGTCTATTGCAAGTTGTGAATGGTTGTGTGATGGTTCCATTTGCCAATTCTATCCCTGGTAAGCATTACTCTAGTATTGGATTAGGATGTAACTAAGATTCAAAACACATCCCATTTTATCATGTGTGTAACACAATAAATGCATGTTGTTCTAAGGAATGGTGGTTAATTATATTATAAGCACCATGCAAAGTTTATTCCCGTAACCTTTACATGAAAACTATTCTTATATGAACCTTGAAATGTGATTCATTCCTCTTTCCCTCCCTATCACATTGAGGTTCTGAGAAAAAGTGCACATGGTGGATATGTTATTATTTGTGTGAATCGATACAAAACTTTGGTAAATTTTGGTTCAATGGTATTTGATTTCTTATGTAAAATTATTAGTAGTAGTCTAGAACTCCATTGGAAATTTCTCATAGGTAGATTGGCATGTACTTTATTCTTATGAAGACTTGATGGTTTGGATGTTGTGCCATGAAAGAGCATCAGAACCTAGTCTTTAGCCTATTATAATTTGAAGATAACCTTCTTGAAGTGGCATCAACAACAATGATGTTTTCATATATGTTTCATAATTCAGATCTTAGGTTCTGTTTGTGCTGGGTATAAACATTATACATAGAATATTGTGAATCAGATTATTCTATTTCCAAGGAAATTACATGGACCAAACAACATAGGATATGAAAAGTCATGTTGTGTAATATATCAAAATATGCAAACCAACTACTTCAACGTCTAGTTTCAAATGCACTTGAAAGTAATTGATACTATTATGGGATGGAGTTGTGTTGGTTTTGCTCACTTTTGGTAGAAATGACTAACTCAGTTGCACCTTCACAAGTATGTCGGTCATTCCCAAGTTGATTACCAATGTTTGCATCAGTTTAAAATTATTGGATGGAGTTATATTGGTTTTTCTCACTTGGTAGAAATGACTAACTCAATTGCACCTTCACAAGTATGTCGGTCATTCCCAAGTCGATTACCAATGTTTGCATCTCAATTTAAAATTATCGGATGGAGTTGTATTGGTTTTGCTCACTTTTGGTAGAAATGACTAACTCAGTTGCACCTTCACAAGTATGTCGATCATTCCCAAGTTGATTACCAATGTTTGCATCTCAGTTTAAATGGACATTGGTGATAGGTAATTATTGCATCAATGTTTAAAGAGATTGTCTTGCTTAAAAAAAATTGACAAGTGGCATGTAACTAAGTGTCAGTGTCTCTATTGAATGTTTTAATTATTTGTTTTCATTTAAGAAAATGATTTTACTTTGATATATACTATGAATTAGGTTATTAATCTCCATGATGATTTATAAGTTAATTTTTTATGTGCATATTTGATTAGAACCACATATCCTTAGATACTCTCATAGACATTATCAAGTGTGTGATTCTATTAGGTGAGTTTATGTTGCACCTAAGGAGATTGTTTGTTTATGGGAAACCTTACTTTATGTTTATCATCAACAAAAGTTCAATAGATCTTATATTGTTGATGAGACTTGGCTCATAACAAGGTAGAAAATTGCACATATATATTCCCACATTGAGCTTGTTGAACATTCTTTTCACATTAATTTGATATATATATTTTTCCTTTTTATAGGGTTTTCCACTAAAGAATCTCGTATCTCTAATAGAAATAATGGTTGTTGGAAAAAATCAACGAAACAATAAAGTTGTATTTGTGGGCCTAAAAACAAATGTATATCACAATGGGGGTTGTGTCACCAAAATGCAATAGGTTTCTTGACATGCATGTTACTATGCATTTGTTCTCTTATCGTACATGTAAGCACCAATGTTCTTTTTGTTTATGTAGGCACTAATGTTTTCCATAGTTTCATGCACCGATGCTTGTAACTTGATAATGCACTAATATGCCCTAGAATAAAGTACACTAGTACACCTTATATTGATATGGGTACTTCTAGGACTTGTGATTATAAACACATTAGTTTAATTTATATTACGATGTGCACTAATGATCCTTACATTAATGTGTGCACTTGTGATCCTTTTACATTAATCTGCACATTGATTAGCCTTTGGTGGATACCAACATCCTCACAACATAATATTCTAGTTTCTTTAGCTAATACGATGGTGTGGAAGTTCATGAATTTATAACTCTCTAGTGCACTTGGATAGATACTACATTGGTGCTTGTGTATATATGTTTCACTTGTACATATTCATTGGTTATCACATTGGTATTCCTTGACACAAAATGCCCTGATGGAAGAAAATATCTACCCAAGCTATAAGTAACTTCCACAAAAGTATCTACACTTTTTAGCAAAGGTTTTGAAGTTTTTTTAGAACTTTTCCAAATCTTGTAACACTAAAAACCTATGTTAAACCTCATTTTCCTTGTAGTGGGAGATCCCAGTAAACTATTATTATAGGAATCCATTGAGTGAGAAGAAGGAAAGGCGTTAGATTAGTTTTATTTGGTTTTTTGGAATATCCCCAATAGCAATGAAACCATCTTGATCGAGATGGCACTTTAATGAGCATGCACCATTCACGATACAAGTTAGTATGGAAATTTCCTTGTTTGAAGGAAATATAGATGCATATGTTGTAGAAAAGTGGCTCAATTAGTTTGAAGAGTATTTTTTTGTTAATACTTTTTCATACAAAGAAAATATTATCTTTTCATTGTTGAAAGTGGTTTCCCATGTCAAGTATTGGTGGGACAACTATTGTTCGTAAAATACAATAGAATACAACCAAGGAAACCCTAGGTTTCAAGAGAAATCCCTACTGGGGGTTTCATGGATTCCCTTAAGGATGATTACCTTTATGATTATGATTGTAGATACACCAAGTAAGAACAACTTCATTAGGGTGGAGACCAATATATGTGGGAATGTATAGATGCATTTGAGACTCTATACACAATTATTAGTATTTTCTTGGCATTTGAGAATCAAAGATAGAATTTAGTTTTGAAATACATAATACTCTACATAAGTACATCCAAAAAGAGATGGATTTTCTTGGGTATCCATTCTCTAAGATTAATGTAAATATATGTAATCAAAATTTGATAAAAATTCATATAAAAGGAAAATATGGATTTTTGTTATATGAATAAGGAATTAATAAAAAAGGATAAATTCAATTTCGATTCCCATCAAAAACATATAGGAATGGAGAGCCAATTAAAAAATAAATAGCATGAGCCTCCTATAAAGAAGGCTTATCTAGTCACAAAACCAAAGGGGAAAGATATAGGAAAGTGGTGTGATATACATAGGAGAAAATGACACTCAATATATGAGTGTCGGTATCAAAATAATCTAATATCCAATATGTATATCCCACACTCATGTTACAATTGTCACCATTGAAAAACCATGATCATGGAAAGAAAATCATGGAAGACAACCCTTACACCACCATTGCAACTCTTCATAAGTGAAACCATATATGTTTAATGAATCCAAAAAGGGAGAGTGTATCTTTCAATTATAGATGTGGATAAAGGGAACACCTTTTCATATCATCGCGGATGTATACATCTAAAAGAATTTGTTTTTTGTAGAATTTTTGAAAAGATTAAAACTGCCAATGAAACCATGTCCTCACCCATACGCCATTGTTTGAATGATTCATGAAAGAGATATACACGTCAATGAACAATGGCATCCACCATACATCATCAATCATTTCAAAGATGAGGTACTTTTTGATGTTTCACCTCTATAAGTATAAGTTGTTTTTCTTTTCCAACCATACACGTGGAAGAAAAAAGTTTTGTATTGGTCATCATATTGGGATATCATCCCTACAATATTCCAACGATCATTCCCTCCATTATAGTATTATTTATAAGTACTAAGAAATGAAAAAAAATTATTTCCATGACATGGAGGTTTGTTATCTTTATCATCATATCTCATGAAGAAAGGAAGATTGTTGCAACGCCTAGACTGCAACAAGTACTCTAGAAAATAAACAAAGGAAGAATAGTGGTAGAATAATAGGAAAAAATTGTGTCACCCACAATATTACCACTACACTATAAGGTGAAGCATCCAATTGATAAAATACCAGACACCCTTTTTCATAAGGATCTTGTATATGAGCACTCCATTTTCGAAAATAGTGACTACATCATGTGACATATCTAATAATTGATTAAGAAAGCCACATTTGGCTAAGTGCTTCACCCTTTGGAATCCCAACCATGTTGGTGTAGGATAAGGATGGCTCATGGTTGGCTTCTCATGGTTGGCTTGTAATGATTACAAAGGTTAGAACAATATCAAAATAATTAGAAAAAAATACCACATCCCTCGAATCAAAGACTTATTATATCAACTCGTAGGGTGGAATATATTCTTCGTAATTGATCTCAAATCATTGTACCACTAGGTACCAATCGAACTATATGACATATTGAAGACAACATTTGAATCTAACGAAGCTATGTTTGAATGACTAGTTATGAATTTTGGGTTAATTAGCACCCCCAACAATGTTCATGAGGAGGATGGATGACATCACATGATATTTTACTAATTCTTTGTGGTTGTATATCTATATGATATGCTCATCTTCAACAAAACATAAGAGGATCACCTAGAACATATTCAAAAATTTATCAACACTCTATGCCATCACAAGTTGTATGCAAACCTAGAGAAGTATCCATTTGGCATGCAAATCCTCTAGTACTTGGGATACATTATGGTTTAAGGAGTATGTGTGGATCCAAGAAATATTTAATTAATCATATATTTACCACCCCAATAACACTTACAGAGCTCTAAAGTTTCTTGAAATTTACCAATTTCTACAAATTTTCATGTTGAGATTCTCCCACATCTCATGGATCTTGAATATGGGAAATAGAGGGGGAGACATATCCAAGTTTACATGGATAAAAACACAACATCAAACATTTGAAGAGTTGACACAATGACGTTTTCAGCTCCAATCCTCAGTCTTTTAGATCTACAACAAATGTCTAATATTGAGATGGATACCTTAGAGTATGAAAAATGCCTTCTCACTTAGGATGGACACTTGGTTGCCTATGACAATGAGACATACATTGAAACAATATGTAGATATACAATTTATGATAATAATCCCTGCTACATTGTTCAAGCTGGTCGACAATGAAGGAATTACATCCTAGGTAAGAAAATTATTATCCACGTAGATCATAGACCCCTTAAATTGATATATACCGAGGGAAATGTACCAAATGATTTCCATAGGAAATGGTCCATGTACTTGTAATAATTAGACCTCAACTTTAAGTACAAATGTTTTTTTCCTTGGGGAAAAAAATTGCAACTTCTTATTCATAACAAGGAAAAGAGGTTATATTTTGGAGATTATACAAGATCATTCCATAAGGTTTGGGAAGATAATACTCCCTACATCTGATAATTTAACATAAGAATAT
Organism: Picea engelmannii; assembly: GCA_009831015.1. NCBI lineage: Eukaryota > Viridiplantae > Streptophyta > Pinopsida > Pinales > Pinaceae > Picea > Picea engelmannii. The sequence goes on from ML795406.1 coordinate 228,478, forward strand.
ACATGAAAGAACTAGTTAATTTCGAGACAAAAAAAAAGGGAAATCTTGTCAAAAAGCCAAGGATGTAAGAAATCCACAATCTTGCATTTTTTCCCTTTTTTCTTCTTGAACTCAATCCACCCCCATGAAGGTGGTTCCATAGGGATGAACTCTAATTAAGAAGTTGAGTTTCCACAATTCATAGAAGATACATACTCCTTATTGGAGTTGCAATTTTTTAGATTCATGAGGCTCTTCATTCCTTATACTATAGAATCCTTAACTACTTACATCCCCAAGGGAGAAATATCTATATTTGTGGCTTCCTCTCTAGCCTCCATGGGGGGATTTTTCTCCTCATTCAACACTTTTGGGTAGGCAATATTGACCTTCTCTAAATCTATTTTTTGTTGTAACTCTTTATTTTGACCACCTTATTCAATGGACATCGACTTCTTACAAAGTCTGTTTTTTTGGTTTTGGCTTGGGATCTTTCTTCCTTGGAGGATGAGCTCATTCATGGGGGGAAGAAATTTTTAAATGTCCTATTTGTTGATAGATCTGGCACCAAAATGTTGTATTCTCATAATCCAAGATCTATTTCCATATCCCATTTGAGAATAATTTTATTTAGAAGACCCATACTAATTGGGTTGATCACCTATATGTGCACAAACCCATCACATCTACCTCAATGTCTATTTTAATATAGATTCCCAAAGTATTCTCACTATCCTAAAGAATTTATAAATGCTAGAAATAATAATAATAATAGATTTGGTAGGCGTACCCAAAACAAAATTCTAAATACCAAGAGAGTGTTAGGGTTAAATTCTAGAAACCATTGGGTAAGAAAAAGTCCCTCTCTTCTCCAAAATGAGGGACCCTCAAACACTTTCTAATAATCTATGTGATTGTAAAAATGAACAATAAAAAATAATTTGGAACATGGAGATATATTACAATTATTGTTCTAGGCCGAGTGGATTGACTGGTACAAATCTAATGAAGGAGAATGATAACCATTAAATTTGCATATGATCACTATTAATTTAAAATTTGAGTGCATTTTTCATACCTCTAGTGTTAACACCTCCAACAATGACACATCTTTTGGTTTCTCCACAATATAAACACTAGGCATGGGAGGAATTGGTGTATATGGAGTGGATCATTTATTTCAGATCACATATTTCAAATAAGGTTTGAAGGATGAAGATGTGTGTTTCCCCACTACTCCTACATGTATGTGTAAAACTAGAAAAAGAATTGAGTCCTTGTAGATTTTGTAGTACAATAATAGAGGTTGATCCTTGATTTGTTTCCCTCCAAATAAAAATGGATGTTGATGTACTAGAATATGTTACATGTGCTCCAAAATTAGCTTAATATGACACATATAAACTCCATAAAGAACCCACATCATCAATTTTTTTCTTGAGAGAAAATTGATCATGATTTCAAAGAATACCTATTGAATGGACATTTCTTCAAACACTTGGTCTGCACTCAAGTCATCGTACACTTGGAATATAACATCATGTAAGCATAATGAATTAACCTTGTTGTGTAAATGAATTACATTAAACACTTTGTGGACAGTCCTTTCATCAAACAATTATCCTGCAAACGCTACTAGTATGGATTTGTTAATAACCCAATCAAGACAATTATCTACTCTCCCACAAGTAAGGAAATTGTTGTGGAAATATCCATGGCCTTTGATGGATTTTAAGTACCAGTTTTATAAGCTAAATATATATAAAATATTTTAAGGAAACAACATATACACAATATAAACCAAATATGAGAGTGGAGAAAAAATACAAAGTGATAATAGAGATGAGTTACAAAATAACTCTGTATTCATTAGGAGAACCACTTCCAAATAACCCAAGTAAATCCATATATCTAGATCCTATATCCATGGTGACAATAATGAATATTTTGGCCTCTCTCTCTCTCTCTATATATATATATACATATTATCACTCATTGTTCATTTCCTATTAGGTTGATCCCCATTACATGTACATTTACATATACATTCAACCCCATATACCCCCCCACCCCCAATGATCACAACATGGTATCCCACTTCAAAAATGTTTTTCCTAAAATGTTTTTAGATAAAGGTTTTACATGTGATGAAACCAAGTAATATGATTTCCTTATATTCTTTCTCTCTTTCCTCCATTGATTCTTATCCATCCACATTTTATTATTTTCAATGCAAATCCTTGACAAATTTCCTTCCTTTGATTCCATGCATTGTTTTATCTCATCCAATTAGTTGTAGATATTGGTGTTTGATAATATCACGTCAAATAATGGTTCATTAATTCCATATTGCATGAATATTATTTATTCTTCCATATTCTTCCTCGGAAATTCCAATGTCCACCTTCTTGTCTTTCTTTCCAAATTTCTTGGTAATGAGGGTGTCGTTAAGGTTTCATGTTCAATGGTTTTCCTTCATTATCCATACCCATACCATCAATTTCATTTTCATGGACAATGACATGCTCTTTTTAAATGTGCTTGATCTTTGAATACTTTTTTCTTTGAGATAATACCCTCATATTTTACATGTACATTCTCAATATGGAGCTCAACTTCTTCAAGTAATTTCTTCTAGCCTTCTTGAATATTCTCTTCCTTTTCCTTATAATTTAAATTGCAATGTGGTTCCAACCATCATATTCTTATGTCCTTCAATTTTGGATTGTATTTTTCACTTGATATATTTTGTATATAAGGATTCTTCAACCTTCTTGAAAACATCCTCTTCAAATCTTTTGATAGTTCCTTCATCTACAACCTTCAATTTTTCATGATTTTGACAATGTGTGTTTTCTTTTTTCATTGTATTAACATAGTTATGTAGTGTTTCATTATGGTTTCATAATCTACAAATTTATTCATACTTCTTTTTCAATTCTCCCTTTGAATCACACTTATCCTACTTTCACTTCATCATCTTTCTTTCCTTTAAGTTATTAAATTTCTTAATGAGTGATTCATTAACAAATGCATCTTGGACAACTCATTATCCTTTTTCTTGAACTTTTCTTTTGATTCCTTCAATTCACCCTTGATTTATTGCATATTCTCTAATTTCACTTCTATTTCTTTTATCCATCTTTTTAAGAATAATTTTTCAAAATTCTTTCTAGGTAGAGTGTCATCCAATGAATTTATCAAGACCACATGGTCACCAAATTTAGATTCATGTGGTAAATAAGAGTTTATAAAAACATACTCTTTCCAATTTTCTTTTGCAAGATGTATTTTTTCTCTAGGATCCATTCCATGCTCATATCCTAAAAACCTTGGTAATTTCATCAACTATTGAATTCAACAATATTTATCTTGAATGGTAGAAAATATTTTAAAAGTTTATTCTCCTCTCCTTCTAACTTCTTGTGAATCACCTTAATCATACCTTAATTCTAATAAAAATTTATGATAATTTTAATTTAACATACCTTTTTAATCCTTTGTTCAAGAACTACTATGCAGACCAACCTTGTAACTAATGTATCCAATACATTTTCTCACCAATAAGTCTAAGTTTCATCCTATGAAAGTAGAATATGTCTTCTTTTCAATTCTATAGGTCCCACTAAATTCAAATGTGCCAAAAAAAGTTATGATCACTCACCCAAAAATTCTTGATTTCAAGGCCTTTCATGTGAATGAATTCATATGTACTTCCACTTTTCCAAAAATTTAGATATTCCTAAGAATTTTTCACCTAAAACAACATGGTCTATCTTCTTTCCAATGCCACAAGTCATACTCAAGTTTGACCTCGCAATATTTAAATATTATTTCTTTATTGAAACCACATGTTTAAGACTAGTTTTAATACTAGACAAAAACTCTCGATGTGTATAGCATGTAAATCCAAAAATATAGTGAACTAGATTCTAAAATCGTGACCATATATATTTTTCCATTTCCTCTTTTCAAACCTACAATTTCAAACATAGGTTATAGTGAAAATGGAAATATGGCTACTTGAAAGAGAAAAACTAAGGACCATCCACTCTAATACTAAATGTTGTGAACCCAATACCTGAAATAAAAGAGGAACAAAAAATAAAATATACACCAATTATGATAATAGAGAACAACTCCCAAATTCATATCCTTATACATTAGTAGAAGCTCCTACAAATAACCCAAGTACATCCATGTAACCAAATATGGTAGCCTGGTTGGACCAATGCTTCAATGGTTCCCTTTGTTTAAAGAATTTGTGTCGCCCTTATATAGTCAATAAGATCGAGGATTCTGTATGTGATCTAACAAATAGATCATTGGGTTGAGTCTTAGTTCTTTCCACATACGACCGAAGGTTGTGACCCTGGTCTAATCCCATGCTCAAATCCTAGCCGTAGATCTTTCATCCCCTATCATGATCAAAGGCCCAAACAGTCATAGAATGAACGAACGATCTGACGATTGTGTTTTAATCAACCATTGATAGAAATGGTCTGAATATCTCAAAATGGTGTAATTTTAGCATCTTTTCCATCGTGGGCATTAATCCTAGGATGACACATCACCAAATCAACCAACAGTCTAGATATAAATCACGCAACTTCAAGTAAATTATTGATCAAGCAAATTCAACTTGCGCTATGGATATCCATCGTTGGATCTTATCTTGATCCAAATCAATGGTGATGGTTTCGATTTGTCCACCCGGTCAACGACGAATGAGGATCATTGATCTAAATATGATAAATGATCATAGATCATCCTCGATAATTTCTCTGCGCACATTGGAGCACAATCTGACGTTCTAATTTCTCCTCTGATTTGGATCTAACGATCGAGATTAAATATTCTATATGATACGATCCAAACACATTCGCTCTAGATCTAACGGTTGAGGGTTTTCAAACCTGTAACATACAAATTGCTCTACAATATCATTATCAAATGGAGCATCTAACTTACATATTCCTTCAATGGATTGTTGGATAAGGGGATCAAAATCAAAATTGAACTAAGAGACAAATAACACCATAGATGAACTCAAACCATGAGTTTATTAATTCAATACCAAAACTCAGGATGAACTGTCTCAGAGTTCTCTGAAATCAATACACACACAACTTCACACTCTCCAACCTCTACAACCTCACAAATTACATAAAGATATAGCTCGAATGAGTCCTCATATGAATCTAACAACCACATCCTAGCCAAATCTCAAGAAACCCTTAAATTATTGACTTTGGTCTAAAAAATAGCAAAAACATTACACCTAATACAAAAAAATCAATCTAAACATATTCTAGAGGTCTCTCTACCTATCTATTACATTGAAAAATTAAAATTAATGGAACCAACCCCCTTTAGTAATTTTTTTGACCCTCCTAGGGTCAGAATTCAAGATTTCATTTGATTCTCTTACATCAGACTCCCTTGGAACATAATTTTTCATGGACTCCTGTCCATGAGGTCATCAATATTTTTTCCATGCTTTTGTATTTCTCCAGCACTCATCTAAGTTGCATATTCATCAGGAAGATCTTTTCACTTGACCAATTATTCATAATACTCCTTTCTTCTAGTCTTCTTAGCAATCTTCTGGTCAATAATTTTTTCCATCTGCAACTTCTTTGCTATAGATAGTTTCTTTATCCACTAAATAGTTTCATTTTCATCTCCATCTTCTACTCTAAATTCTCTATAAGGATATAGATCTGCAACATTGAATATTGGAGATATTTGACTATCTAGTGGTAACTCTATTTCATAAGAATTACTTGAAAACTTACTCAAGATATTACAAGGTCCTATTTTATTTAACTCCAACTTGTTATATTCTCCCCTTGGGAATATCTCCTTCCTTAGGTGTGCCAATATTTGGTCTCCAATCTCAAAATTAACTTCCCTTATTTTTTGGTCTTCCCTCTGCTTGTATCTTTGATTTCTTCCTTGTATCTATTCCTTGACTTGTTCATGCAATATTTGCATTTCTCTGGAAAATATTCAACATTTGAAATTCTTCCTTCTGCCTTGCTCAAATATCTAAGCTCATAAATACCTCTTGGATGCATTATTTACACTATTTGAAATGGACTCTTGTACTCCTGTTGGGTGAGTCATTATAAGCAAACTCAACTCATGGAAAAACTTGATCCCATTGGTTTTTATTCTCATGAACTAAACTTCTCAGCAAATTAACCAAACTTATGTTCACTACTTTAGTCTATCCATGAGTCTGAGGGTGATATGATGAACTAAATAATAAGGTTGTGCAAATATTTCTCCACAAGGTTCTCCATAAATTTCCAATGAATTTATTGTCTCTATTTGAAACTATACTTCTGGGAAATCCATGCAACCTCACAATATATTTAAAGAACAAATTTTCTATGTGTGTTGCATCAATGGTTTTATAACAGGGTATAAAGTGTTTCATCTTAGAAAATATATCAACAACTACAAATATTGAATCACTTCCTCTGTATTTTCTAGGAAAACTTAAAACAAAGTCCATGCTTATGGCATCCCATGGTCTGTCTGGTATAGGTAATGGCTGATACAATCCTGCATTCTACTTCTTCCCTTTGGAACATTGAAAAAATATGCATATGTTGACAAACCTCTGTACATCAGACCTCATACCTAGCCAACAATAAGAAGAATTCAATTGAGAAAACGTCTTTTCATGACCAAAATGACCAGCTATTTCTCCACTATATTTTTCCTTTAGTAGGTTGTCCCTCATTGAAAACCGTGGAATACACACTTGACTTCCTTTGAACAACAATACCGCTTGTATCATGTATTCTAACCAAGGACTCTTATCTCCCATCAATGGATTTTCACATGCCTCATAAGCTTCTTTAAAGTCTAGATCTTCTCTGTACATTTCCTTGAGATGTTCAAATCCCAATGTTCTTAATTGAAATCCTGCAAAAGTAAACAACTCTTGGTCAAAGCATATGAAACCTTGTTAGCATTTCCACTAATATGTTTAATAACAAAAGTGAAATTATGCATGAATTCTACCCATTTGGCATGCTTTTGATTCAATTTCTCCTACTTGGTTATGAACTGCAAAGCATGGTTGTCAGTATACAAGATGAATTCCCTAGGCATAAGGTAATGCCTCCATTTCTTCAAAGCCTCTATCACTGCATAAAATTCTTTGTCATAAGTTGAATATTTCTTCTTGGAATCATTCAACTTCTCACTTAAATAAGAAACATGTTTATATTCTTGGCTTAGGATAACACCAATCGCTACCCCACTTGCATCACATCTGACTTGAAAAGGTCTTTTAAAATATGGTAAAACTAGAATAGGTTTCTATTTAATCTTCTCCTTTAACAATCTGAATCCCTTTTCATTTTCCTTCGTCCAATTAAAATATTGATGTTACTTCCTTATAGTATCCACTATAGGAGCACAAATACTACTGGAATTTACGATACATTTCCTATAGAAACTTTCCAACCCATGAAAGATTCTTACCTCATAAACATATTTTGGAGAAGGGCATTCCCTTATAGCTCTTACCTACTCTGGATCCATATCCAATCCTTCTTGAGAAATCACCATTCCCAAGTACAACAATTATGTCTTCATGAAGGAACACTTCTTTAGGTTTATTAAAATTTTCTCATGTTGCAACCTTTTCAACACCAATTTCAAACACCTCAAATTCTCTTCTTTAGTTCTACTGTAAACAAGTATATCATCCAAATAAACAATCACAAACTTACCAATGAAGTCTTTGAGTACCTCATTCATTAAATTCATGAATGTGCTCGGATCATTTGTCAATCCAAAAGGCATGACAATTCATCCATACAGTCCCTCATTTTCCTTGAAGGTTGTCTTCCACTCATCTCCTTCTCTCATCCTTATCTGGTGATAACCACTCTTCAAATCTATCTTCAAAAAATAATTTGCTCCACTTAAACAATCCATCAACTCATCCATTATAGGCAAGGGAAATATATACATCATTTTTATCTTGTTGATTTCCCTTGAGTCTGTACACATCCTCCAACCACCATCCTTCTTTAAGCTCAATACCATGGGAACTGCACATGGACTCAAGCTCTCCCTGATCAACCCTTTGTCTAACATCTCTTGAACTTGTATTATTATTTCTTGATTTTCTTTTGGTGGCAATGTGTATGCAACTTTATTTGGAAGACTAGATCCTAGAATCAGATAAATATGATGACTAATACTTCTAATAGGAGGTAAAGTATTTGGTAATTCATCAACTACTATGTCGAGAAACTCATCTAACAACTTCTGTAATTCAACAGGTAGATCATTTATAACAGTTCTAGTGAGAATTACTCATGCCTTACCAACAATAGAAAATTGTACCTCTTCTTCGTTTCTGACTGTTAATATTATGGTAGCTACGGGAGGTATTTACCTCCATGTGTGAACTTGATGAGAATAGAAGACTCCATAAAGCAAGAGAAAACCCTAATGAGTTGGCTAATAACCTTAGAAGCCTTGTCAGCTCAAGAAGATAATTTATATTAGGTTATTAGCCTCCAAGAGAAGAAGTCGGCCAGAAATAATAATAATATACTGAACAGACACATATCCAAAAGGAGAAGTCGGCCCCAACAAATCTGGCAGAACCACTATAAATACAGGGACCTAGTTCTCATTTGACAACATCTCAGAAATGCAGTTTTCCCAGTTGGTGCGCACTGCAGTTGCAGTCTTCTGTGCAGGTTTGGAGGAGAGTTGCAGGTGCAGGTGCAACTGTAGCAAGTTCTCAATTTTGGCTTGAATATCTCTTGGCTAGGGTTTGGGACTATCTGATCAATATTTTGTGTTGTGTTATTCTTGGAGAGAGGTGCACTACCCTTTTTTTGGCTATCTAGTCTAGCGTTTTCTTCTGGAGGAATTCTCAATCAAGGTTAAGGTGCTCGGAGGGAGGCTTCGGCCTATGCTTGGGTGACGAAGGTATCGTCAATGGTAAAACGACCACACCATATTCTATATTCTAACAAGTTGTGGACCCACACCCCTTCAGTCAACCTAAAACGCTAGAAGGAAACATAGCCGCTAGATATTGAGCTCGTTGAGGAACTGTCGCTAGGGTTACTTGCAGGAGAAGTTTCCAAAAGCACTGCAGCTAGGGTTACTAGTAGAAGCAGTTGCAGAAACCCTAATCCTCTTGTTGAGGCACCTTAAGTGACGATATTGACATAATCGTTGGATAGATCAGTGCGCCCTAGCCCAACGCATCTCCTGGTACTCTCAGAAGGCCAAGACGTGAAGTTTGGATTTCTGGTCAAATCTAGGGTTTGACCAAGTCAAGCAAGCCATGACGAACTATATGAAGTCTGAGAACAAGTTAGATGGAGCCTCTAAATTCAGAGCATGGAAGACAAGGATTGACCTCATCCTTGCCAAGAATAAAGTGTTGGATGTCATGAAAGGAAAGATCCTAAAGCCAGAGTTTGAAGAAGGAAAAGAGAAGGAACCGCAGAACATTGCAGCTATGGAGAAGTTCAAAGATGTTGACATCAATGCCATGAGTATCATAGTGGATTCTATAAATGACCACCTGATACCCTACATCTCCCATCTTGACTCATCGAAGAAGATGTAAGATGCCCTAACAAATCTCTTCTCAGTCAGAAACATTGGACAAGTTATGAGTCTAAAGAATGAGCTCCGTGACATGAAGATGAATGATGACGAAAACATAACATCATACTTTGTAAGAATCTCCCAGTTAAGAGATCAACTGCAAGCTATTGAAGATATCACTTCAAAAAAGGAATTGGTGAACATAGTACTCAATGGTCTTCCCAAGACATGGGATGCATTTGCCGCAAGCATGAACACAAGGAAGGAGTACTGAAAATTTGAAGAACTTTGGACTTGCTGTTCTCAAGAAGAATCAAGGATCAATGCAATAAAGAAACCTCAAAATAAGTATGATGATCAAGCCTTCATAGCAAGATTCAAGAACTTCAGGGACAAAAGAAATTTCAACTCAAGAAGGAAGCCAAAACAAAGAAAATATATTTCAGAAATACAATGCTACAACTGTCAAAAGTACGATCACTACAGGAATCAGTGTCCTAAGCTAAAGAAAAGGAAGGAGAAACATGAAGCATCGATTGCTGAAGAAAAGGAACCTACAAAGAAGACTAAGCAGGATGGAAGAGACTTCTTCTACTAAAAGGTAACAACATTCTTCTTATTTCTTGTACATATCTTTCTTGCATCGTCTTTGTACATATCTTGTATATCTATCTCTTGGAATATAATGTGTTCCAAGAAGAACTATACCTACGAAAGAACAAACAAGATGAAAAGAAGGTATCATTAGATATTACACATAAAAGAATGAAATATATCATGCGAAAGCTATTACAAGGTAAGCCGAAATCAAAATCAATCTTGAAGAGACTTAGAAGTTAGACATCAAGAGAAATTGGAGAAAGACTTATGATGACAACTAAGATGAAAGCGTGGACTCTGTTAGACAGAGAGAGCCAATTATATATTGCAGAAGACAATAAGGATGCAGATGGAAGTATGGACTCTATCAGACAGAGGGAGTCGATTATATGCACTCTTACATGAAGCAAGGATTAGGAGGGAGCTAATCCTATGATCCATTGAAGATGATGAAATGTATATATCCATGGTAGCAGCCATGAAAGACAATATGTGCTCAGCTCAATTGCAGAAGAAGACCTCTTCGAAGAAAAGACTTAAAGTATTCCTAGTTGTCCATCCAGATCTGTGAACCTATGATGAAAGGAAGAAGTGGAATCTCTAGAACATGGAATCTACAAGAAACTCCATGGATCCAAGAGATAATGAAACACATGAAGAAGAACATGAAAATTCCAAGAAAGAAAGAGAAACCAGAACAACAAGTCATTGTACCAGCTTGATATGAACTCACTAAAAGCAATCAAGCAGAAGAACTGAAGGTCATGATGAAGAACGGTGTATGGAAGACTTATGAATGAAAGCATTGTGAGATCTAGAATCAAAGGTTCTACTAGATGGAGGGAGAAGACTGTGATGATTACTTGTTCCAATACACTAGACATATCACTACATGAGCCATTACATCATCCACAACATCCATGAGTTGGAATTCTACATCAGATGAATGCAAAGAATGTTCTCCAAAGAAATTGAATAAAGAGCATATGAAGAGAAATCTCAAGACTTTGAGGCATACCATAAAGAGACTCATGTATGCAGATAATAATAAGACAACTTGGCTGAGAACCTCCAGTGCACAGCAAAAGCATGGGGAAGATTTCCTATAACATCAAGATGACTACTCAGAAGATCAGATCTCATGATGACAGAAGAAGTACCACATGGATATGTTCCAGTTCTCCAACTATGATATACTCTATTGTTTAGATCTACATGAAGCCTTCATAGTGTTCTAGACTACAGTACAAGCATTACATTATCCATGATAAAGTCCAGAAGGAAGAAAATGATTTCTCCAATACATATCTCCACAGATGAGCAGATAAGCATACATTTTGGTAAAGCCTCTATTCAAGATGAAAGAACTTGCATAGTCAAGCTAGAGCTTATGGAAATAACTCTCTTAGCTAGAAGGGAAGACTCTCCAAACTAGAAGAAGGTACACAAAAATTTATTTTTGTGATTGAAATAACTCTCCAGTTAGGAGGGAGCACTGAAAATATTATTTATCTTTGTAATTGAAAAATAGTCTAGATTGGACAGATGCTTTCCTGTTCGGAAAGTGGATTGAGATTTCTGACAGAAAATGACCTCCCATTGTAGTTAACATGGGAGGTAGACTGATTGTTGATGTATCATAGACAACGACTTCCCATTATGGGGAGTGGTCTAGGACAATCATTCTTCTTGGCAGTTACTCTGAGTAGTGGTCAAGTAGAATGGTCTACCTCGTCGGGCAGTCATTCTTTCAAAGTTCACAGTTGTGAGCAGTTTCGAAGAATGGTACGTTTTGGAGGTTGATGCAGGACAGACATTCCTTGAGGGTTATACATTCTCTCTAGGTTACACTTTGTTTAGTGTCGGAAGAATGGCCCAAGGGGGGGAATGGTCCGGACAATTATTCCTTGAGGGCAGACTCATTCTCTCTAGGTTACACTTTGTTTAGTGTCGGAGGAATGGCCCAGGGTGGGGAATAGTCCAGGATCAACAATCAGGGACAATCATTCCTTAGGGAAGACTCATTCTCTCTAGGTTACACTTTGTTTGGTGTCGGAGGAATGGCCCAGGGTGAGGAATAGTCCAAACATTTCTTAAGGTTTATACATTCTGTCCAGGGTGCACTTTAATAAGTGTAGGAAAAATGGCCCAGGGTGAGAAATGGTTTAGGTTCAGAAATGAGAAATAATCTTTCCTCCTTGTTTGAGAAGATTGGGGTAGATATCCCATTGTTGATATTATATACTGAGGGCAGACATTCTTTCAGATCTCACAGACGTGAGTCAAAGATTGGCCCAGATGATTCAGTTTTTATCATAACATTGTTTCTGTGCAGTTTGCTATCAGATGTTTGTCATGACGAATATATGACAGTAGATGTAAACTGCTGTGGTGGATATGTTCCACTATTTGTGAGGAAGATATTCTTTCAGAACTCACAGATGTGAGTGAAAGATTGGCCCAAATAATTCATTATATATTATAACATTGTTTCTATGCAGGTTGCTATCAGATGTTTGTTATGAAGACTGTATGACAGTAGATGAGGACTACTCTGGTGGATATGTTCAACTATTCACAACCATTACATTTCTGATCAAGTACTTGTGTGTTACTTGGTGTGGTAGTGAACCATGAAATTGTAGTTATATACTACTATGAATAGACACAGGTGTGTTCTATCTTTGTTCTAATTTCCTTGAAGACTATCAACAGTTTATTGGAGATAATGATCATTCAGATGAATGATGAACAGAGATTTTCCAGACGGAAAAATAGTTCATAACATTTACTCTCCGTGTATCACTCTATGGTGAGAGTGACTTATCCAGCATCATGTCTAATTACTCAGATGAAGTAATGGTTCCGAGAGATGATGCAGTTGATGGTGATGGCGATGCTCATGATCTAGTCATGAAATAGTCTAGATGACTATATTGATGCTACCGGGTAAATGGTATGTTTTTGTGCTCAAGACCATTACCTATAATACCTCCCTAGATAGGAGGGAGTGTTAATATTATGGTAGTTGTGGGAGGCATTTACCTCCACGTGTGAACCTGATGAGAATAGAAGACTCCAGAAAGCAAGAGAAAACCCTAATGAGTTGGCTAATAACCCTAGAAGCCTTGTTGGCTCAAAAAGATAATTTATATTAGTTTATTAGCCTCCAAGAGAAGAAGTTGGCCAGAAATAATAATAATATATTGAACAGACACATATCCAGAAGGAGAAGTCAGCCCCAACAAATCTGGCAGAACCACTATAAATACAGGGTGCCAGTTCTCATTTGACAGCATCTCAGAATTGCAGTTTTCCCAGTTGGTGCACACTGCAGTTGTAGTCTTGTGCGCAGGTTTGGAGGAGAGTTGCAGGTGCAGCTGTAGCAGCAACAAGTTCTCAGTTTTGGCTTGAATATCTCTTGGCTAGGGTTTGGGACTATCTAATCAATCTTTTTTGTTGCGCTATTCTTGGAGAGAGGTGTGCTACCCTTTGTTTGTCTATCTAGCCTAGGGTTTGCTTCCGGAGGAATTCTCAGTCAAGGTTAAGGTGCTCGGAGGGAGGCTTCGGCCTATGGTTGGGTGACGAAGGTATCATCAATGGTGAAATGATCACACCATCTTCTATATTCTAACACTGACTTCCTACAAGAGTTCCCTTCCACTCATGAGAAATAAACTTGGACCAACTTCCTTCTTAGTTCCTTCATCTTTCAGTGGTAGTAGTACATCTTTATGTCCATTGTTTTCAATGGTGTATGTGTTATTTCTCCCATCATGTATTTTTTTCCTATCATATTTCCAAGGTCTTCCCAACAAAACATGAAAAACATCCATGGGCATAACATCACACAGAATTTCATCTTTATAGCTACCAATTTGAAATTCTACTTTGCATTGTTCACTTACCAAAATTTGATGGCCTTTTTGCAACCAAGACACACTATATGTAGGATGTGGCACCTTTTGTAGTCTTAATTTCTCCACCATTTCTATAGAGACCAAATTATCAATACTATCACTGTCAATGACTATCTTGCATACCTTTCCCTTTGATTTGCATGTGGTTATAAACAAATTCTTTCTCTGCGTAGGTTCATGAGTTTCCTTCTCTGATTTAATCATAATTCTCTTCATCATAAGTGATTCTCAAACCTCAGGAGTCTCTTCTTTTACTTTTGTTTCTGCTTTCTTTTCTTGAGCTTCTACAATGTGAGTTCCCCTTGAATTTGTTGCTTTATTTTCAGGACAATCCCAAGACACATGTCCTATCTTTCCACATATATGACATCTGATCTCTCTTCCTCTACCTCTACCTCTTGAGAAGTATGTTCCTCCTCTGGGTGATAGACTACTAGAGCTACCTGCTTCCTCTTTTTTATTTTGAAATCTTCGCTTGGACGATCCTTTTCCTCTATTTGAGCTTCTTCCTATGGTATCTTTAGCTCTGCTTTCTAGCTAATTTATCTTCTTCTTTCAAATTTGCTTGATAAGCATCCTCCACTGTCCTCATGGTTAGGAGACTGATTTCATCTTGGATTTCATACCTTATCCCATTTATATACTTGACAACTTTATCTGCATCATATTCTACATGACCAGCTCTGATGTTTAGTCTATAGAACTCCTCGGTGTAATCCTTCACTGACATACCCTTTTGTCTCAAATTATGCAATTTTCTAAACAATTTCAATTGATAGTCCTTTGGCATAAACTTGGCCTTGAATTTGGCTACCAGTACATCCCATCTCTTAATTTTGGTTTTGCTTTTTCTTCTTCTATCAGACTATAAATCATCCCACCATAAGGTTGCATTTCCTTTCAGCCTAGTTACAACATGCTTGAATTTATTCTCTTCATATACATCCTCATAATAAAAATAGTTGTCCATTGCATTGATCTAATCAAGCAATTCCTCAACATTTAAGTTCCCTTCATACATTGGAACTTCCATTTTAGGTCTAGCTCCTACCTTTGTAACGAGTCTCAACAATTTTTCTTCAACTATCTCATCTCTCGGGGCTTCTCCTTCTTCACTGGAACTTGTGTCTTCAACCTCACTGACATCTCCTATGTTAGGTTCTCTCCTCTGAGTTGCTTCCATGGCTTCCATCCTAGCTTGAACTCTCCTTAGTTCATTCTGCAACTCTGTAACTGCTCCCAATGGTGTCCTACCTCGTCTAAGCGACATGGTTTCTGAAGACAATACTCAACTAACTCTAATGCCACTTGGTATCCTGGCTGGACCAATGATTTAATGGTTCCCTCTATTAAAAGAAGTTGTGTCGTCCTTCTGGTGTCAATAAGACTAAGGGATGGTTCCATGGTCTAAAAAACATATTGTTGGCATGAGGCTTAGTTATTTCCGCATATGACTGAAGGTTGTGACCCTGGTCTAATCCCACACTCAAATCCTAGTCGTAGATCTTTTATCCCCTGTCATGATCAAAGGCCCAAATAGTCATCCAATGAAAGGACAATCTGACAGTTGTGTTTTAATCAACCATTGAGATCAACGGTCCGCACATCTCAACATGGTGGCATGTTAGAAGCTTTTCCACCGCACACATTAATCCTAGGATGACACTTCACCAAATCAACTGACGGTCTAGATCTAAAGCACGCAACTTCTAGAAAATTAATGATCAAGAAACTTCAAATTGCGCTATGGATCTCCATCGTTGGATCTCATATTGATATCGATCAATGGTGTTGGTTTTGATTTGTCCATCAGGTCAACGATGAATGAGGATCATTGATCTAAATATGATCAACGATCATATATTAGCCTCGATAATTTTTCTGTGCATGTTGGAGCATGATCCGACGTTTCAATTTCTCTTGTGGTTTGGATCTAATGATTGAGATTCAATATTCTATATGATACGATCTAACGACTAAAACACCTTCACTCCATATCTAGTGGTCAAGGGTTGTCGAACCTATAACATACAAATTAATCTGCAATCTCATTATCAAATGGATCATCTAGCTTACAATTTCTTCAATTGATTGTGTTAAGCCCTAAATAATGTCTCATTACCCCTTAATTGGTGCATATTACATTAGTGATGTTATTTTATTTATGTCGGCTTTAGTCCATTAGTTCTAATTATACCTCCTAGTCTCCTATATATACCAAGGAGACATTTTCATTTGGAATCATCTTGTAATTGTAAATTTATGTGGGAATAAGGAGGTTGCCCCCTCGAAGAGGGTTATTATCTGAATTTCTCTCTTTTTCAAGGCGTTGAGTACTTATTTTGAGGTTTTTCTATGCTATATTGATATTTGGTTCTTAACATATGGTATTAGAGCTCAAGGTCTTGGGGTTTCGCTGCTACATCCGAGACACCTTTGAATTTTCACTATAACTTTTTTTATACAATGTTTCAGAAAGAACAACTTGGAGGATATTTAGTAGACGGATCAAAGTATGTTGGGTTAAAATTCCATATCCTAAGGCCTTATACTTTCGGTGATACAACCTATGAAAGATAGGGTTCTGGAATCATCCTTAACTGAGTCATTGTGGAATTTCCGCTACAAAAATATTTCTGTAACGTTTGAGATACTAAACTCCGAACGATATTCACAGAAATTAGTAAGGTATCTGTGGTAAAAAAATTTGCTTTTGTTTCATCTTACATTTGAAGATACACCCTGTGGAAGATAGGGTATCTGACTAGTTTTATTGACTAGTCTCAAGAATGTGTTCCAGGTAAAACAATCATAACTTCTTCATAGAGTATCCAAATTGAGTGAGGCTAGTTGCATTGGATAGTGGACAGTATGTAGTATTTTGGGTACGAGTTTCAAAATTTCATATCAATTATTTTGTGCAGGGAATGCTATACAAGTGAGATCTCCTAGAAAGGAAAAAAATCAGCAAGTTGTGGGGAAGTTATCGTAAATTCCACTTGGCACATCCAATTTTGATCAGAACTGTGGCATTACAGAGAAGAAATATCAGAGAACTACAAAAAATAAATTTTCATACCCAGAAGGGCCAAAACTTTAGAGATAAAACAAAAGAAAGATTGTCTAGTAGAACCACCTCAAAATCAAGGTTCAAAAGTGATACTTGACCAACATGCCATCCAAAAAGGGAACTTCTACACCAAATAAGCCTCTAGACAATCCTACATGGACTCTTGATGAAGGTGAAGAAATGCGTAGGGAAATAAATGATTTACAAAAGAACACAGTAACAAAATATGAACTACAAGAGATGATGTAGGGTTTAAAAGGGGAGATCATGGAAGGATTGAAAAATTTCCTAATAGAGAGGACATCTGAAAGTGAAAATATATCCCATGAAATTCACGATGAGGACACAAGGAAAGTGAATCAAGAATGGAGAAACTCCAACTTTGGGTTGAAGACCAACCACGTTCCTAAGATCGATATGAGGAATTTTGATGGCAAGGACCCAATCACATGGATACTTCAGATGGAGAAATTCTTTGATCTACATAATGTGCCACATACACAAAAGGTACAAATTGCTTCTTTATGTTTAGAACCCAATCAATTTGTATCGTATCGAAGGATTTATTCTCGCAAATCACTTGTCATTTGGACAATTTTCATGGAAGAAATGAGAGCACACTATGAGGATACAAGGAACAATACCTTCTTTATCCAATTGATAAATCTCAAGCAAAAAGGTTCACTTACAGAGCACATTGACAACTTCCAAAGATTGAATATAAAGGTAACATATATTCTAGATGAGAACTTGACTGATGTATTCATAGGAACTTTAAAGGATAACATTCAACATAAGGTTCGCCTTTGGGAACCCAAATCATTGGAGAATTCATTTAGGGTGGCAAGAAATGTTGAAAGTAAAAATATGGCTATGGCTACTAGAAGGACCAATCCTAACAGTTATAGAGAGAATAATGTTCCTTCTTCTAAAACACCGAAACCTACAAGGTTGACACCTCAACAATTGGAGGAAAGAAAAGAAAAAGTCTTATTCTTTAATTGTGACAGCAAGTACAGTAAGGGACATAAGTGTTGTGAGAATAAATTATTCTACATAGATTGTGAAGAGGAAGAAGAACAAGAACCATCTCAAGATGAAAACGTAGAGGCAATTTCATCTGAAGAATTGACTCCCATGATATCATGTAATGCACTGGCTGGAATTAGCACTCCTCAAACCCTCAAGATCGAAGGATATATCAAAAATAAAAAGGTAATAGTCCTAATTGATTATGGCAGTACTCATAATTTCATTCTCTATAAATTAGCCAAAGCTCTCAATTTCTTTGTATATCCAGCACCAGAGTTTCAAGTAGTGATTGCAAATGGAGGAACTATCAATTTCTCAGGAAAATGCAATAAGATCAATATTACTATGGGGGAATATGTAATGAATAGTCAAATTATTTATGTACCCATGGGTGGTGTTGATGTTGTACTAGGAATCCAATGGTTACAATCATTAGGAACGATAGCTTTTAATTTTCAAGAACTTTTCATGAAATTTTCATTGGAAGGAAAATAAATTCAATTAAGAGGTATCACAGGGAAACCCAGTAAGGTGATAATATCTAATGACATGACAAAATTATTGAAAAAGGGGCATCAAGGTGTTATTGCACAACTATGCTCACTAGATGTTCAAACATCTAAGCCATCTATTCCTCTAGATCTCCAAGGGATCATTAATAATCATTCCAAAGTATTTGAAGATATTCCTAAAGGTCTTCCACCCACTCGAAATCATGATCATGATATTCACCTAATTCCTGGGAGTGTTCCTCCTAACATCAGACCATACATATACCCTTATTCCCAAAAGAGTTAAACTGAGCGTAGAGTTGAAGAAATGTTAGAGGCTGGCATTATTAGACCTAGCCAAAGTTCTTACTCTGCACCGGTGGTAATGGTATTCAAGAAAGATGGATCATGGCGTATGTGTCCAGATTATAGAGATCTCAACAAGATCACTATTAAAGATAAGTTTCCAATTCTCGTCATTGATGAATTGTTAGATGAACTACATGGAGAAATCTATTTCACAAAGTTGGATCTTTGTTCAGGGTATCACCAAATTAGAATCAAGGAAGAAGATATCGCAAAAACAACATTCTGGACTCATGAAGACCATTATGAATTTTTTGTCATGCCTTTTGACCTTACAAATGCACCTTCCACATTCCAAGGGCTGATGAATTCCATTTTCAATCCCTTCCTTCAAAAATTTGTGTTAGTATTTTTTGATGATATACTAATCTATAGCAAGTCTTGGGAGGATCATGTGCGACATGTTGACAAGGTGCTACAACTACTAAAGGAGCAACAACTATATGCCAAACCATCCAAATGTTTCTTTGGAGTGAAGGAGGTATAGTATTTGGGTCATATTGTATCTCATGAAGGTGTCAAGATAGACCCTAACAAGATTAAGGCCATGATGGACTGGCCAATTCCCAAAACATTGAAGAATCTTAGAGGATTTTTGGGTTTGACAGGTTACTACTGCAAGTTTGTTCGGCACTATGGAAGAATAGAAGCACCTTTAATGACACTAACTAAGAAGGATGCATTTTCATGGACTCCAGAGGCAACTAAAGATTTTGAACAACTTAAAGAGGTGATGTGCAAAGCTCCTATCTTGACCACTCCAAACTTCACAAAAACCTTTATTGTGGAATGTGATGCCTCGAGAAATGGAATTTGTGTTGTCCTAATGCAAGAAGGAAGGCCCCTGTCTTTTGAAATTCGACCACTCAAGGGAAAGGATTTACACAAACCCATTTATGAGAAGGAAATGATGGAAATACTACATGCATTGAAGAAATGGTGTCCTTACCTAATAGGTAGGCACTTCAAGGTCAAAATAGATAATGATAGTCTTAAATACTTCTTGGAACAAAGTCTATCTTCAGAAGAACAACAAAAATGGGTAACCAAGATATTGGGTTATGATTTTGAAATCGTCTATAAAAAAGGGAAGCAAAATGTTGTGGCAGATGCACTCTCAAGAAATGATGAAGATGTTGAGGCCTTTCTCTATGCTATCTCGATCATCCAACCTGATTGGATAATAGA
>ML795406.1:263216-275083 GCA_009831015.1 Picea engelmannii
TAATAATAAAGGAAGGACCTGGCAATTTCTCTGGTGGACGTAGCCCACACTGGGTGAACCACGTAAATCTATGTCTCTCTTGTATTGTGTGTCTTCTGTGTTTTGTTTCTGCATTTGTTTTATTTTATTGCTCCGTGGTCCTAATTTTCTAACATCAATGCTATGAGTATCATAGTGGAATCTATAAAATACCACTTGATACCCTACATCTCCCATCTTGACTCATCAAAGAAGATGTACGATGCTCTAACAAATCTCTTCTCGATTAGAAATAGTGGACAAGTTATGAGTCTGGAGAATGAGCTCTATGACATGAAGATGAATGATGATAATAGAATAACATCATACTTTGTGAGGATATCCTAGTTAAGAGATCAACTACAAACTATTGAATAGATCACTTCAGAGAAGGAATTGGTAAACATAGTACTCAATGGTCTTCCTAAGAAATGGGATGCATTTGCCGCAAGCATGAACACAAGAAAGGAGTATCCAAAATTTGAAGAACTTTGGACTTGATGTGCTCAAGAAGAATCAAGGATCAGTGCAAAAGAGAAACCCTAAAAAAAGTATGATGATCAAGCCTTCGAAGCAAGATTCAAGAACTTCAGAAACAAAAGGAATTTCGGTTAAAGGAGGAAGCCAAGTCAAGAGAAAGACATTTCAGAAGTACAATGCTTCAACTGTCAAAAGTATGGTCACTACAAGATTCATTGTCCCGAGCTAAAGAAAAGGAAGGAGAAACACGAAGCATCAATTGCTGAAGAAAAGAAACCTACAAAGAAGACTAAGTAGGATGGAAGAGACTTCTTCTTCTAAAGGTAACAAAACTCTTCTTACTTCTTATACATATCTTGTTTTCATCATCTATGTACATATCTTGTATATATATATCTCTTGGAAGATAATGTGTTCCAAGAAGAACTATACCTATGGAAGAACAACAAGATAAGAATGGATATCATTAGATAATACACATGAAAGGATGAAATACAAATCATGTGGAAGCTATTGCAAGATAAGCCGAATCAATCATGAAGAGACTTAGAAGAAGCAAAGACAAAAAGAAGTCAGCAATCAAGAGGAAATTGGAAAAAGACTTATGAAGTATTGTAGAAGACAACAAGACGAAAGTGTGGACTCTGTTAGACAAAAAGAGCCAATGATATATTGCAGAAGACAATAAGGATGAAGATGGAAGTGTGGACTCTGTTAGATGGAGAGAGTCGATTATATACACTCATACATGAAGCAAGGATTAGGAGGGAGATAATCTTGTGATCCATAGAAGATGATGAAGTATATATCCATGATAGCAGCCATGAAAGACAATACGTATCTAGTTCAGCCTCAGAAGAAGCCTTTTTTGAAGAGAAGCTTTAAAGAATCCCTGGTTATCCATCCACATCCGTGATCTTGTGATGAAAGAAAGAAATATAATATTTAGGGCATGGAATCTACTCGGACCCAAGAGCTAAACACGAGAAAGAACATGAAGATTCAAAGAAAGAAAGAGAATCCAAAACAACCAGTCATTGTATCAAGAATCACAAGATTGTCAGTCTGATATAAACTCAATAAAAGAAATCAAGCAGAGGAACTGAGAGTCGTAATGAAGAACAGTGTATGGAATACTTATGAATGAAAGCATTACGAGATCTAGAACTAGAGGTTCTCCCAGATGGAGGGGAAATACTATGATGATTATTTGTTCCAGTAAACCAAACTTATCTCTACATGAGTCATTATATCATCCACAACGTCCATCAGTTGGAGTTCTACATCAGATGAATGCAAAGAATACTCTCCATAGAAATTGAATAAATAGTGTATGAAGAAGCAATCTCAAGACTTTGAGGCATACCAGAAAGAGACCCTTGTATGCAGAGAGAAGAAGATAACTTGGTGAAGAACCTCCAATGCACAACAGAAGCATGGTGAAGATTTCCTATAACATCAAAATGATTACTCAGTAGATTAGATCTCATGATGACAGAAGAAGTGCCACATGGATAAGTTCCAGTTTTCCAACAATGATATACTCTATTGTTCAGAGCTACATGAAGCCTTCACAGAAAATCAGTGTTCCAGAATAAAGTACATTTGAAATCAAGAATTACATTATCCATGATGAAGTCCAGAAAGGAGAAAGTGGTTCTCCAATACATATCTCCACAAATGAGCAGATAAGCAGACATTTTGGTAAAGCTTCTATCTAAGATGAAAGAGTTTGTGTACTCAAGCTGGAGCTTGTGGAAATGACTTCCTTATTGAAAAATGAAGAGATGAATCCTAGGTTGGGAGGGAGCACTGAAAATATTATTGAAGACATTCACTTTCAAATATTGAAAAATAGTCCATCTTGGACAGATGCTTTCCTATTCGGAAAGTGGATTGAGATTTCTGACGGACAGAGATTTCCCATTGTGGTTAACATGGGAAATGGTCTAGATTTTTGGTGTATCATAGACAACGAATTCCCATTGTGGTTAACATGGGGAGTGGTCTAGGACAGTCTCTCTTCTTGAGGGTTACTCAAGAAGACTGGCTCGCCTCGCCGGACAACGATTTCTCATTGTGGTTAACATGAGGAATGGTTCGTTTTGGAGGTTGATGTAGGACAGTCTTTTCCTCTTGTGGTTTATAGAGGAAATGGTCCAGACAGTCATTCCTTAGGGTTTATACATTCTCTCCAGGGTGCACTTTGATTAGTGTAGGAGGAATGGTCCAGGCTCAACATTCCTTAGGGTTTATACATTCTCTCCAGGGTGCACTTTGATTAGTGTAGGAAGAATGGCCCAGGGTGGGGAATGGTCCAAGACAGCTATTCTTCCTTACTTGAGAAGAATAGTCCAGATATCTCATTGTTCTACTTTGAGGGCATATATTCTTTTAGATCTCATAGATGTGAGTGAAAGATTGGCCCAGATTATTCAGTTTATATCATAACATTGTTTCTGTGCAGGTTGCTATCATATGTTTGTTATGAAGACTGTATGACAGTAGATGTATACTACTGTGGTGGATATGTTCTATTGTTCATGACTATACGTTGTTGATCAAGTACTTGTGTGTTACTTGGTGTGATAGTGTACCACTTGATTGTAGTTATGTACTACTATGGGTAGACACAATTGTGTTCTATTTTGTTATGATTTCCCTAAAGATTATCAGTAGTTTATTGGAAATAATTATCAACCAGATGAATGATGAACAAAGATTTTCCAGACAGAAAATGGTTCAGAACATTTACTCTTCTAGATTAGAAGAATGGCTCTTGTATCACTCTGTGGAGTGAGCATCATGTATGATTACTCAGATAGAGTATGGTTTCGAGAGATGATACAATTGATGATGATGATGGTGCTCATGATCTAGTCTATATAACTATGTTGATGCTACCAGGTGAATGGTATGTTTTTGTGTTCAAGACCATTACCTGTAATACCTCCCTAGCTAGGAGGGAGTGTTGATATTATGGTAGATGCGGGATGTATTTACCTCCACATGTGAACCTGACGAGAATAAAATACTTTGGGAATAAATAAGAAACCCTAATGAGTTGGTTAATAACCTTAGAAGACTTGTCGACTCAAGAAGATAATTTATATTAGGTTATTAGCCTCCAAGAAAAGAAGTTGGCGAGAAGAAATAATAATATATTGAACAGACAGTACCCAGAAGGAGAAGTCGGCCCCAGTAATTCTGCCAGATTACTATAAATACAGGGCACCAGTTCTCATTTGTCACAGTCTCAGAATTGCAGAGCAACAATTGGTGTGCACTGCAGTTCCCAGTTTGGTGCACATGTGTGGAGGAGAGTTGCAGGTGCAACTGTTGCAGCAACCAATTTTCGGTTTTGGCTTGGACTATCTCTTGTCTAGGGTTTGGACTATCTGATAAGCTATTGTTGGTGTGCTATCCTTGGAGGAAGATGTGTTACACCTTGTTTGGCTATCTAGCCTAGGGTTTGCTTCCAGAGTAATTCTCAATCAAGGTTAAGGTGCTCGGAGGGTGGCTTTGGCCTATGGTTGGGTGACAAGGGTATTGTCAATGGTAAAATGAGCACACTATCTTTCATATTCTAACAACATCATCACCAAGAAGATGAGAGAAAATGTTTTCCAACTCAATCTTTAACTACTTCTTTCCCTTCATCCTATTTTTAATGGGAAATTGTATTAGCCATATTTTCCACGTATATTGGATACATTGGATGCAACAATGCCCTTGCTACAAGGAAAGTTGAATGTCTATTGTACAACACCAAATGAAATATATCAAATAAAATACAACATGTAGAGAGAATATCAGACATATTCCATTCCATTTTATCAGGTTGTTAAGATAGGGAAGCTCATGCAACAAGACAAGTGATTTTCTTGGAACCTAGTTCAACAAAGTTTCCCTCAGTTTGTCAAGGTTGTTGATGAAATGGGAACCATTTATTTACAACTTGAAGGGGATTAAGGAGGGATCACCCAAGCATTTCAACATTATCAATAACATCAAGTTCCTTGGGGACAACATGAAGCTTCTTTTTAGTGACATTAATAGTAACAAGATCCTTGTTGACACGTCTACTGTCACCATACCCTCATCATAAAGTTCCTTGTCAACCATTGCTTTGTCAATAATTCCTTTGTCAATGCAACCATTGTTAACAGACCTACTATCAATGTGTTTCATGTTGATGGGTGCTCTATCAATTTTTTTTTTTCAACACATGTTTTGTTGATAGACCTCTATCAATGGGGTCTCTATAGATAGTTCCCTTCTCAATGAGGATGCATGTTAGTGAAAATTACTTATGATTGCTTCCTTTTGTGTACTCTTCTTCTTCAAATTTTATCATTCCAATTATCTATCTATTTATTTTCTTATTGAATATGAATAAATAAGGGTCTCTTCAATTTTTTCATTCCAATTATCTATCTATTTATTTTCTTATTGAATATGAATAAATAAGAGCATGGCCCTCTTACATTGAGTTCTTAGATTTTTCTATTGTTGGAAAATGAGGATAGTAGGCCTCTTTTCTTTCATAAATATTTCTATGCCCGTGAAGCACAGCCAATCATGAGCACCCAGGGTAAATCGTAGGGCACAAGTGACAAATTTTAATTTTTCATTATTGTGAAGCTTCTCTTATTTTTTTTACCCTTGGAAATAATTCCCCTGATTATTGGAAATGTCCTCACAATAGTGGCAGTGAATGATTGAGCTAATCCTTTGGGCTAAAATGTTTAGAAACATGTTCTCCCATCCTCAAGTTCACAAACAAGAGTGAGATATAAGTTGGTACCTCTCCATAGTTGGAGCAAACATGTTAAAAGTGGGATTTGAACCTAGGTGAGAAGGATAATAACTTCTCTTACCCACCCAAAGTAGATCCAATTAAAAAATATTCCTCTATTATAAGGGAAACAAAGGATGAAGGGTTTTGTATGAATTGATTTCAAGGATTTCAAGAAGGGATGGATTGATCCAAATCAATGAAATAATACAACCTGAATAGGCCTAATAGTTAAGAACATGTGTTTGCACCTTGAAGGTTATAGGTTCAGAATTGATTTCAAAATTATATAATATATACAAAATATTGGGAAGGAGAAGAGAGGAGAAATATTTAATGAATTCATTTCAAGAAGGGAAGTTTTGATGAATTTTGTACTTTAAAATTTATGAATAAATATTTCAAATGTAAACATTGTAAGTGCATTATTTATTGTATTACATAATAATACTACTATTTATTATGATTGAAAAATAAATTCAAATTTCTACTGTAAATGTATGCATTTCTACATTAATATACATTTTCACATGTATAACCATACAAAACTTTTTTTTTTTTTTTTTTTCATAATTCTTTCATTTTTTATAATTATTTTTATCACTCGAATGTATATATCATTTATTTTTTATAAAAATAGTCATGAAACAGTGACACAACAATTAAAGACTTCAAAAGATAAAGAAATATGAAATACTTCAAAGAGTTTAACCGTAAAATTAGTAAATGTTGGTTCTATTTTTGTTGCTTCTATATTTGTAGTTGTTTTTGACAGTTGCAATTCATCCTAAAAGTTCCAACTGCGTGGACTACTCCTTTGGGTGAGAGTGTGGTTGTATGTTAAAAATGTTTCTTCTTTCCATTGTTGCTAATATGCTTCTAGTTAGGTGTGATGGTTGAAACAATTTGCACTGCCTTTCATATTGTCATTTTTAGTGGGGTAGATAATGGTCATTCTTTCTACTGTGTACACCTCAAGGTTTATTCTACTCTCAAATGTGTTTTGAAAGAATTTATTTGAATAGTTTTTGATAATGTGATGAAATGGTGAATGTCGATAAATATGCGTCTCTATAAGCCCAATGATCCTGATGTTTTGCATGGACATGGAAATGAATCAAGTGACTATGTTTCTAGCAATTACGATTGCTTTTGCAGTATGGAGCGAGGAAGCAAAAATATTGTAAAAGATAGTGGAAACTAAAATCAAATTCTTATTAATTCTTGGAACATACATCACATTTTGAATTTGTTTCTCTTGACCATTAGGAAAAATCATACATATATGTCCATAACTTTTGAATTGATGTGATCTATCATCTCTTATATAGATATTAGCACCATTACTATTTTCATGATATGTATCAAACCAATCCCTATTACATGACATATGAAATGAAGCATCAAAATCAATGAACCATGCATTAACATCATCAATTCTAATAGACAAGGTAGCATCAGAAATACCAACAAAATTCCCTCACTTTCTATATTTGGATTCATCAAATTTCATTTTCAAATAGTTCTTATCAAACAAAATGACCAAGATTACCACAATAGAAGCATCCAATATTACTCTTTACATTGATATTTATTCTTAGTGGTGCCATGCCTTGTTGTGATTTGGCATGTGTCTTTTCTCCTCAACTGTTTTTCATGGCTTTTCTTTGAATGGTTGTTTCCCTTTGGCTATCATTGCCAAATCAAAACTTTGAGACCTGCTGTTAAGATTCTTTCTTTTCTTTTTCTCTAACTGTAAGGCCCATGATAAACATTTGATAATCATCTAACATGTTATTCAACTTAACAATAATTAAATCAGTGTTGCATATCTTTTCACCAATATCACCAAGCTTATCTTTAAATTCTTTGATTCTAGAAAAAAAGTTAGTAATACTTTCATTTTTCTCCATTTTAATTAAGAGAAATTTACTTTTTAAAAATAACACTAGGTTTGTATTTGTTGTTTGATACAAATCTTTAAATTTATTCCATATATCATTATATGTATTGCAATCTCTAATATGCAGAATGATGTTATTTTTCACGAACATTCTCAAGAGCACTTTTTCCTTGGTCTCTCGTCACTCCCCACCATGAATTGATGCAAGTGTGGATGCAGGGTCTTCTAGTTTGACTTCATTACTGACACAATTGACTAGACATTATAGCCTTCCATCCATCAATGTGTTCATCTTAAATTTCCAATTGGCAAAATTTTCCCATTCAACTTTGTTTACTCATTCAGATAAGATTATACTAACGGATTTTCCATAGTTATGTTGATAACTTCAAATAAATCAACAAAAAAATATTTGGAAAACATACAAAATATTCTTGTACCTTTTCTTCTAAGCCAACACTCACAAAAAACAACAAACAATAGATTTAACATGCGACATCTTCATCAGGCATCAGTTCTCTTTGTTTTTCCTTACAACACGCGGCTCCTTTTCAACCTATGTTGTAGCGTATCAAATTGGTGCACGTAATAGCTTCCTCAACAATGGCAGTGATTCCTCATTCACGAAATTCAATGCTTCTTCAATTGAAGAGAAAATGATCTTACAATGGATAGGAAGAAAACTACAATCGACTACTCTCTCTTCAGTATGCGCACTAGGTAATCAATTCGCAAACAATTTCACACAACAATAAATACTCATCTTGTGGCTGGTGCACAGGCATGTGACTGAAAACTCTTAGCTCCATGACACTTCTTACAACAGACATAGATCTCACAACTTCAATTTTCGCCAGGCAAGTTGCACAAAATTGCAATTAGACCTCTATGGCTCACATATAGGAATCCTGCAAATTTTCTTGGACATCATACTAAGAGGTCGGCCTTTCACCTGAGCGCCAAACAATCCTCTATATTTATATACAAAAAACTATCTCACAAATGTGAATTTAACAATAAATATCGCAAACAAAACATTACCTTCCAAGCAAGTTGCTAGCTGCTATCTCTTCTAGGCAGGAATTCCTTCTTGGTGGACTTCTTTTTCACGGGTGACTCTTTTCCACAAGATTCTTTAGATAAAATAAACCATGCTAACAAACATGGTGAGGCTACGCTCACTTTTGTATTGTTCAATGAAGACGGATTACATCTTTATATAGGAAAAGACTCTCCCGAGTCGGCTACATGCAAAGCAAGGACAACTAGACAACTGACTCTTAACACGCCTACAATTGACTCTCACAACTGAAACTTATAACTAGCGCTTACAACTAGTGCTTTCTCCATTATTTCCAAGTCTCCCCCTTAATGGAGAATGGATTGACTTCTACACCTAACATCTCCCTAAACAGTTCAAACTTAATCTTTCTAAGAGGCTTAGTGAAAATATCAACATCATTTTCACTAGTATTACAATACACAAGAGTTATTTCATTTGACTGCAACTTTTCTCGAACAAAATTATACTGAGCTTCAACATGCTTTGTCCTTGCATGAAATATCGGATTCTTCACAATATTGATCGAACTTTGATTGTCACATCTGATCATCGTAGGTTCCTTTCGTTCTTCTCCAACATCTTGAAGAATTCTTCTTAACCAAATAGATTCACAAGTTGTTGCACACAAGGCTTTATATTCTGCTTCGGTATAAGACAAAGATACACTAGGTTGCTTCTTACTACTCCATGAAACAACCCCAGATCCAATGCTGAACGCATATCCAGTGGTTGATCTTCAATCATCCATATTGCCAACCCAATCAGAATCTGAATAACCTATTAACTCAACATTAGATGCATCAGTATACTTAATACCATAATCAAGTGTACCTTTTAGATACATGAGCACTACCTTTGCTGCATTCCAATGGCTTTCATGAGGTTTCGCCATGAACTGACTTAACACACTCACAGAATATGAAATATCAGGTCTAGTTGTGGTGAGATAATTCAGACTACCCACCATCTGTCTATACACAGTGCCATTCACTTCCTTCGAACCATCATCACAAGACAGTTTCACATTCTGTTGCATGGGAACAGTAGAAGACTTACACTGGTCCATCTTAAATCTCTTAAGTATTTCTCTGATATACTTACTCTGACAAACAAAAGTTTGGCCTGCATTTCTCCAAACTTCAAGACCTAGGCAGTAATGTAACTCACCAAGATCTTTCATTTCAAATACCTTTGATAAGTGCTCCTTGATTTCATCAATTAACTTCTTTGCATTTCCTGTAATTATTAAATCATCAACATATAATGAAATCAATACTATATACCCCTGTTCATCAAATTTGGTACACAAATTTGGATCACTTTTGCTTCTCATAAAACCCTATTGAAGAAAGAAAGAGTCTATCTTCTCATACCATGACCTAGGTGTCTGTTTTAGTCCATACAATGCTTTATTTAACTTACACACTAAGTGTTCTTGCCCCTTTTCAACAAATCCTTCAGGTTGAGTAAGGTAAACCTCTTCTTTTAACTCACCATTCAAAAATGCAGATTTTACATCTAACTGATACAACTTCTAATGATACTTTGCAGCTAAAGCGATTAACATTCTGATAGTATTCAATTTAGCTACTTGTGCAAATGTTTCAGCATAATCAATACCTTCTGTTTGTGAATACCCTTTTGCAACCAGTCTAGCCTTATACTTATCTATACTACCATCTGATTTAAACTTGGGTTTGTATATCCATTTGCATCCAATGGGCTTCTTATGTTTAGGCAATTTAGTCAATTCCCAAGTATTTTTTTTCATTATAGATTCATATTCTTCTTCCATTGCATTTCGCCATTCATCATGTTCATTAGCTTCATCAAAATTCATGGGTTCTATGACATTTGAAATGCTACTCATTAGGGCATAGTCTTTATACCTCTCAGAAAGCCAAATTTGTCTTGAAGATCTTCTCAACTGATTATCTTCCTCCCCACTTTGTGAAGATCTGTCTTCACTGCTAGGTGAACTGTGACTTCTTGAATTTTCCATATCATTGAGTCCTTCTTGTTGTTGTTGTTGCTGTGGGGATGGTTGTTGTCGCTGCGGGGATGGTTGTTGTTGTGTGGGTTGTTGTTGTTGCTGCTGCTACTCTTCTTTAACTCCTTCATCAAGAAGTCTCTGCCATTCCTCATGACTATTGTCGTCATGATTCCCTGCTTCCTGCTCATGGAAAAGTACATCTCTACTTGCAAATACTTTGTGAGTAGCAGGATCAAACAATTTGTATGCTTTAAATTCAGAACAGTACCCAATGAAAATACATTTAGTGGTTTTAGCATCCAATTTCCTCCTATTCTCCTTTGGAATATGTGCAAAAACTTTACACCCAAATACTTTCAAAAAGTTGTGGATAAATGTGGTGAAGAAATTGTAACGATCCTCCACGTTTCGACGACAAACCTCTTAAAACAAGTGCAAATTTATTTTTTTTGGTGTGTGCGTGTGTATAAGGGTAACAAGACATTATACTCTGCACCACCACATGATGACAAATCATGACGCATACAACTACGATATCAACATAAAGATCCAAGACGCATATCAACATCTGCTAGCAATGAACAACAATCAACTGACAATTATAAGATTGACTACCCGCCCATCCTACCTTGCAATGGTCAGGACCTCCAAGACACATAAGCAATGCTCAAGCCCAGGTTCCCTTCGATTTTAACCATTTAAGGTCTCAAGGCTGGCGACTGTTCTGAGGAACATGGAGGTGTCTACATCCCGCCCGACACAATAAGACCAAGCCTACTAAGCCAATGATAAAAACATAACCATCACAATCGCAGTCCACAAGGTTATCTACATTAAGGCAATTTGCGAAACTGAATCATTAATAACTCATTAAATTACTCATTACAGTATTGCATGGGAGGTGTACTTTTAATTCAAATTTCAAACACCAATTTGGTGTTTAAGACCCCCTTGTTTGTGGGACAAGGGACCCCCTCCGCCCAGTGATTTAACGGGTAAAGCCTATAGAGATGTACATACCCTAAAACGTCCACTCATGTCAACGAAAGCCGTAGCGAACCCCAAGTCGCGGGTCGAACCGGCTCTGATACCATATGTAACGACCCCTATCGTTACGTCTATGAATAGCGAAGTACAATAGGAAATATTTTTTTTTTCTATTAACAAATAAGAATTTTACAACATCACCTAATTCATATCAATGCAAAAACACAGGACATCATAACTAAAGTGATACATGATCAGAATATAAACAAACTCTACAATATCATTGCGGAACGAGTTTGCAAACTATAATGCCAACCAATCTCATCATATTATCACCAATAACAATAATTTTTCCGAATATAAAACTGCTTTCTACTTCACCATTAAAATCATACCGTGGCCACTCACCCGCTTCAGAGACGTCCCTCGCGCTGTGCCGCTTCCCTCGCTCCGTGCCACTTCTGCTTGCCGACCGTAGAAAGCTCACCGGTACCTCCCAGCCAACGGTAGGGGTACTCTTCTTCCCCCTTAGCCCCCCGAGCCGCAAAGGGGCCACACAAGAACCAGAGATAGAATAGCGTCTCAGCAAGCCTCAACGGCTGAGCTACCACTCCAATCACAGCTG